>JABGLY010000587.1:0-15811 GCA_013623525.1 Fusarium dimerum
CCCTTTCCCTCTCCTCCCCCCCTTCCCTTCACAAGACAGGCAAAAACCTTAACACATGCTCCACGGGAGACTCCACGGGCGCCGCGCCAGACAAGAATAGCTGGGGCATAAACTAGACACACAAAACTCACGCTAGGCGGCAACCACAAGGCCAAGGAAAAAACAGAGGGCCCGTGGACTCATACAGTACGTACCCGCAAACAAGGGCCAGATGGTCACCTTCCACAGAAGAAAAAACTAATCTCTCCTTGCGACTAGGGTCTGACGAAGACGGTGGATCTTGTCCAAGGTGTGGATGCTCCACGCAATCCAGAGGTCTGAGGCGTGCAGCAAAGAAAAAATACGTATCTTCTTCTATCTTCCTCCTCCCATGCCTGTCTCCATCCCTCCCACCCCTGCTCCCGCTACGTATCCTGTTGTACTCGCCTCTCTGCTCGCCTTATTCTTCCTTCTTGTCAGAGATATGTTAACTAGTGGCCTACTCCCGCCCACCTTGTGAAAGCTTGCGCATATGGTTTCAAGGGACCTCATCACCAATAAACCTCGACTCTCCTTCCATCTTTTCTCCCCTTCCACGCCTTTCACCTCTCACAAACGTCCAACTTCTTCCAACAACAACTCTTCCTCCCATCCCGACCACTTCTCTCCAATCCAACTGGAACAGCAATAGGACCGGTTTTTTGCAAATCCCCCCATTTGCAAAAAAAGACATCTCGACCCGTTGATTCGGCCCTCGGGAGTTTCTCTTGTTTCTTTCCTTTTGCGACCAAACATTTGACAACTCACCGCACGTCAACTCTCACACGCCCCGCAACCTCAACTTACACGACAACCTCAACCCATAGGAACTTGAAAGGAAAAAATTCGCCCGTAATCTTTTGGACTTTTTGGACAGGATCCTCATATTGGCCATACTTGGGAAAATACTACCTCTGTGTTTTTCTATCCAACAATTTTCCTTTTCTAGTTGTCTCTTAATCTCTTCCCTATTTGGTGTCCATCTGGCCAAAGGTTCTCAACCCATTTAGTTCTCCCACTTTTTAGGACCCTTTCTATTATTTTGGATTAAACAACCGTATAACATGCAGCATCATGCCCCATATGGTTATCAGACCCCTCCGGCCTCTCCTGGATTTGAACATACCAAGTGCACCATTCAGCAGCCCTATGCCCAGCGACGCTATCCCACACGATATGTTCCCCTCGCTCCCGAGGACAGGTTAGGACGTGTACTCGAGGGCACTCTCCAGCTAACCGACATTCTTGGAACCGGCGCATACGGTGTTGTCTATCTGGCCGTCGACCTTAAGACCGGAGGTAAATATGCCGTCAAGTGCCTCAGCAAGTTCAATGCCGATGGAACTCCCTTGGAGCCCCGTCAGTTTGCCTACCAGCAGCGCGAGATCCGTCTACACTGGAAGGCGTCTGAGCACAGCAATGTCGTTCAGATGCTCAAGATTGTTAGTGATCCCGACTGCATCTATGTTATTCTCGAGTATTGCCCCGAGGGTGACCTCTTCTTGAATATCACAGAGCGCAGTCAGTATGTTGGTAAGGATGAACTCTCCAGGAATATCTTCCTCCAGATCTTGGATGCCGTTGAGCACTGCCACAACCTTGGAATCTACCACCGGGACCTCAAGCCTGAGAACATTTTGGTAACAGACCATGGAGACACCGTCAAGCTGGCAGACTTTGGTCTTGCTACTTCTGATGATCGATCCGAAGACTACGGCTGCGGTTCCACCTTTTACATGAGTCCAGGTATTTATTCTCCCTAGTTTGTCTTGTCTTTGTCATTTCTTGATATTACTGTATTCATACACCTCGCCCTAAGAACATCAACTAACATACCCTCTTTCCTTCACTCAGAATGTCTGGACCCCTCTGCAAGGAAACCCTATTATATGTGCGCTCCCAATGATGTCTGGAGCCTTGGAGTGATTCTCGTCAACTTGACCTGCGGACGCAACCCATGGAAACAGGCCTCATTCCAGGATTCCACTTACCGTGCCTACTCTGCGTCCAAGGATTTCCTCAAGACCATTCTCCCTGTCTCTGATGAACTCAACGACATTCTGGGACGAATCTTCAACCCCATCCCCGAGCAGCGCATCACTCTTCCCGAGCTCCGAACCAGGATTATGGCCTGCTCCCGGTTCACCGTGCCGCCGCCCATGTCGGCTCTGTTGACACCGGACTCTTCCAACCAAATCACCGAATACGTTTCAAGCGAGGATGTCATCATTGATGATTACGACTATGACTTGCCTCTGTCGCCCGCTTCTTCTTCCGATGATGAGGGCTCACTTACTTCGAGCGCCTCTACCATTGACGACCTGGACGATGACTTTGACCAGGAATGCCAGCAGCTGAGCACACCCCCAGCGGAATTTGTGCCTCAGACCTACGATCCCGAGGAACCCAGGGAACAGCAGTTCATCTACCACACACCAGAATTCGTTCCCCAAAAATACTCTGGACCTATGCCTGTTCAGGTTCAGGCTCCCATGGCTATCCCCCCTCAACCCATGATGTGCCAGCCCATGCCTCCCTCAATCCAGGTTCCCGTCTCTGCTCAGGCTCCCTGCCAACCCAAATCATATTTCCCCATCTGGGATATGGTAAAATACGTTCAACAGGTGCCGATGCTTCAGCACCATGTTCCTTTCCACCAACAGGTCCCTTTTATGCCTACGTTTCAAGGTTGCTACTAAACTCGTGCATAAACACCATGAGTTTTGTGAGTCGTCTTTTCTCCCCGGATTTTCCACTAAATGGACAACCAAATAGCCCGGGCCGAGGATTATTTTGATTCTTCTGTTTAATTCCTTGGATTATCATACCCGACCTTTTAATATCGAACTCCTTGGTGGCCTTTTCTTCTTTTTTCTCTACCTGCGCCCCAGGACAACCAAAAACAAACCACTTTGCGCCTTAAAAATGCCGAGCGAGGAATTTTAACGCTGGCACGACTGAAAATACCCACTCACGATTATGAAACGAAAGTCCGGGACTGTGTTTCTTGGATTTACCTCCCCATTCCGCCCTGTATCTATCTACCTATCTCACCTCTTGTACCTGGGTTTCATGTCACTTTTTCCTTTGTCACATTCTTTTTCTATGTCTTATTTTTATTGTCTGCTTTATTCAAAAAGCGTGGAGTTTTATTAAGGATTCTTATGAGAGGTTGTCAAGAATCGATATCCTGTGGAAGCATGAAAGTTTGGCGCAGCGAATTTCTTGGTTTTGGAGAGGCTTTTGCTACGTTTTTCTCATGTTGGAATACCTTTGAAAGAGAGAGAGATGGAAAGGAGTGTTGTTCTGTCGTCTTGTTTATTCTGCAGCCCAAACCCGTGTTCAAGCAAGCCAAAGAAAACTGGCCAATTTTTTTCGGAGCAACCCATTTTTTATCCTACAAACTTCCCCGGGGCGTTTTGTTTTCCGTCTAGATGGGATGAAATGTGTTACCTTGGTCTGAATCAAAGATGTCTGTTTGGTTTGAAGCGACCAAAACAGCCTTTTATGAACTGGGATTTTTGGTCTTGGGTTTTAAGCAACCTTGCGGGAATTTGGGTTTTTTTTTCCTTTTGATGTCTGGGAAAGGAAGAACTAGAGAGAACAGGAATCATCTATCTGGGCTTTTAGAATAAGCCCAGGAAGCGCATTGAGAGAGGAATTGCGCAATAAATACATACGTTAGCCTAAGGAAGAAACTGTACTTAGGAATCATGATGAGGATGGGTGACCCCATCTGATCAGAATAGATGAAATGTCTAGAAACAATTTCAAGATGTTTTTCTTAAAACGAAGTGAAAAACTGGACATTGCAATGAGTGATACAGGATGCAGTGCGAGACTTTCACGATGCTTATGGGCTAGCTGCTGGACGTGATGTGTTGTCATGTTCAAGTTCAGCCCAGTCACAGCCCAAATCTAGTGACGATATCCACATAAAGAACAATAGTAGAAGCACTAGATGCAGATGGCACGTTTTTGGTGACTCCGTTTGATTGCATCCTAGACCAGGACTAAAAAAGAATGACTCCATCGGACAGGGATTTAGAAAAAAAGGAAAAGAAATGAAGGCACGCACGTAGCAAGGATTCGAATGATGGTTGTCGGTTTTTTCTTGTTCTCCGCTCAGGCAGTTGTGCAGCTGCAGATCCAAAAAAGGGCTTGGACTTGGACTCGGGGCGGGGGGGCCTACCGATAGTCCCGAAGTTGGGAAGGGGACACAACAGACATGATTCAGTGGGGCGGGCGTTGGGTGAACAAATGCCACGCTGCCAAATTAAAAAGATGAGGGGACAGGAAAAACAGAAAAACAAGGCGGGCAGAAATTAGTGGCGGCCATTAAGATGGCAGTGCTGGGAAGGGGGGAGTTTGAACAAGGCGGACGGCATAGAAACGGGTGTGTGAGGTTATGACCAATAAGGTGGAAGAATAAGGGGGGTGAGGCGGTTTCCTTACTTTATTTTTGTTTTATTTCGGCTTGATTATAGAGTGAGGAGGGTAGCGTGATGGTGAATGGATTTTAGGAAGGGGACTTGATTGATCATTGGGGGCGATATGATGATTAGAAGGAACAGGAAGGGGGGGAAAAAGTGAGTTATGATGAAAAGTCATACTTGTGATGCATGCAGGTTCGGGGATTATGCTCTGGGGTTGGGAGATTTGTCTTTGGCAAGATAAAGAAACGAGGTTTCTGCTTCAATGGTGATGGATGACTTGTTATTGAATTTAATTTCGGTGCTTTTTTTTTTCTAACCATGTCTGGATGTGACAGGATGAACACTCAGCATCTAAAAACTTGATTTCTCTTAGGTGGGGGATTTTCTCCCCTGCACTGTATATTGAGTTTCAGGGTATCATCGTGTGCATGCATTTGATATCTTTTGCATTAGAATGTGAGGTGTTGCATTCTTTGCTTTCATAGCATAGCTGGTTATTACATGTGCATGCATTAAATCCATGAAGCTGGCCTCACCGCCATGAGATCTGTTTTGACACTGGAAGGGGTTCTTATGCGTGCTTTGTCTTGTGTGATGTGATGTCTTGCTTATACAAAGTTGACTCAAAAAAAAAAAGCTGAAACCTGAACTTGCAGATGTGAAAGAAGTAAAAAAGATGTCTTTGAATCTTTGATCGTACGGTTAGTGGAGTCGAAAACGTCTTGATCGAACCTGTTTTTACTTTTTCAAACCCTCTTCTATTGCTTTTTTCCGTTGTCGTTTTCTTCTTTTTGCAGGTTCCCCTCTCCCCTCCCATTCACCCCTGCATGTCTGTCTACCCGTTTTAATTGCCTTTCAAAGTGGAAACTCACAAACTGAGAATAAATGACACGAGAAAAAAAAGAAAAAAAAAGAAGAAGGAATATGAATACAATGATTAAGGTTGGAGAGGTGTACATGTGAAGGCGTTTTAGTCAACGCTGCATTCCTGTACAAAACTCTGTTGATGCTTGCCCGGGATAACGCAAAAGGGAAAGCTTGTCGTATCAAAGAAGCATTGAGAGAATGCGATGGTGATTCTGCGCTTTCCAACATGGTCCATTCCAAGTAGAAATCATGGGATTCTTTGACCTGGGATTTCTGCACGCCAGACTAAAAACAGTGATAGAGTTTGTGGGCTAGTTGGCCAAGACAAATCCATGAGGTTGGATTTGTGCAGCCATTCAAGCCGGAAACGTTCAATGGGGTGGGGGAGACATGAACTATGATAATTAATATCTTGGCTAGTTCTCCGATAGAAGAAGCTGTTGGGATTGGTCATGAGTCCTTGCTCGTTATCTGCGCATAAACGGGCGTACCGTTACCAAGAAAAAACTGGGAAAAGAGAAACGTTGATCACAGTTCGAAAAGAAAAAGTCTGGTCGTTTCACTGGACAAGAAACAGGAGGAGGGAAAAGGTATCCGATAGGCGACAGAGAGTGTGGGTTGGGTGAGATGTAGAGGTTGTTCCCCCTCACTCAACTTACAAGCAAAACAATGCAGCACAAGAAATAGCTGTGCCTCTTGTCCTAACAAAGAGAGGCTATGGAATGCTCAGTCAGCCGTGGTCGTTGTTTACACTTTCTTGTTAGCGCCCAAGATGCTGTCGTCGACTCGTCCGAAGGTTGTGAGATTGGCTCGTTGTGGGAGACTATCAAGCGAAGCGGGAGCTTATCTTGGCAACTCACGAGGAGTGTGTTGAACGGGATATCAGCAGATATGGTTCATGAGGGTGTCAAAGAGAAGAGAAGAGTCATGTTGCGATGACCATGACGTTCCTCGTTTGTTTGTTTATTTATTTGTTCAAGTATGGGTTCTGATAGTAGTATACTACTTGGCTTTCTCCATCAACAGACTCGGTCCGAAAAAAAAATATGTCTCTTGATATTTACTAACTTGTACGCTTGGTCTTATAATCACATAGTCCAACTGCTAGAGGAATTCCTTCTTTGTTAACCATAGTTCTAGATTCTCTTATTAGCCAACTCTTGCGTTCCATGGCATCACAAAGGACTAGCAATCAGCCATGCCACAAACCTCCCATGGCTAACCTCTACCGGCCCAGCGGGTAGTCCCCTCATGCAGACTCTTGACGTAAGTGGTATCGCGACTCGAGGGTCCAGACCTTTTCACTTCAACCCAAACCTTAGTTTTTTATCTCGCTCTTTGTTCTTGTTTAGCATCAACACTAGGGACAGCATTCCGAGTCACCAATCAACTGATATTCGGTACATCAAACTAGAGCCAAACAAGCTGAAACCATCCCCTCCCATCTCGATCCGTCTCTCCAATAGCGTGCTGTTTAGAACTGCCGAAAGGGCACCGTGCAACACGCTTTAAACATTTACACTTCATCACGTGTATCTATGCCACGAGTCAAGCATGCGGAGGGGTTGGATGCTTTGTAATGCATCCTCCCAGCGGGGGGACATTGTGATAGTTTCCTGAATGCTCCCCCCGCCACTACGGAGGGAGGTAGTGGAAGAGTTTATCCCCGTTAGCGAACTCTGGAAGGGGAGATTGTCGTTACCCAATGGGCTGTTTTCGGTATTTTAGCCATGGCGATCCTGATACTGACTCGCGATGGCCTGTTGACATGCACTAATGCTAGTGTTGTAGATCCGGGGTTCAGCTCGTGATGTTGTGATTACATCCGAGAATTTGTGTGTGAAAGCTTCTTTTGTGATATGGTATGGATCCGATGAATTGGTCAGAAGTGACTTGTACCTTGTCTCATGCTGTGAGATGTCGACGACTTGGGCAAAGTCATTCCACTGAGGCATGTTCTCGTCAGATCGAGATTTGTGAGTGTTTCATGTGTGAGTATCGTGGTTGTCCTGAGACAATACTGACTTTCGCTTAGCGGAATGGGTTCAACGTATGTTGTGTAGAAGTATTCGGTAGTCGTTAGCCGGGGACGACGAACTGCACATGAGCGTTCGTCAACTGGAGAGTAAACCGCCAGTTGCCCCTAATTTCACTATGGCATGACTTCACCGAGACTAACGCTTGAGAAGTGGTTTGAACACAACTTTTCGAGCACAACAGACCCATGTTGTCAGGAGGATGTGAACGGATCATCATAGTCATCTATCTACTCTTATTATAGAACGATGGGCTTTCTACATGACTTAACTGTTATTTCATCTGAAACGAATATTCAGCTATAACATGAATGCAATAATATGCACCAACATAACATAATCATTAGAGTGCGTGTCATGCTTGGTTATGTCATTGTGTACTTTGACGATGTTGCATCTATGTAGACGCTGTAGTCGTGAACATATACCTTCGAATGGACTCATATTCATTTTGGGACAACTACCCAGCAATAGAATCTGTGCTCTATAACCAATCTTGCCAATTATGAAACTGAAGCAGTGCTTTGGCCCTGGTCACAAATGCTGCGTTGTTGGACACATTATGCTACAAGCGTTTGTGTGCAGCATTGGGGAAGAATTTGTTCAGATCGCGCATACGCTCTTGATTCAGACGGGGAGCAGTTTTGGTCTGGAGAAGAGGCACTTCTATTCTTCAATTTAATATAATTTCCAAGAATGTCAAAGGCTTCCGTTTTGAAATGTCCTCGTTCGTTCAGTCTGGTGTCATTGATATGAGCAAGACTAATATATACATATTGAGCAGAGGTTTTCTGCAATTGCAAGAGCTCAACAACGAGGACCAAACAACAATCAGGAGTTTGAGGATTATATCGGTGACATAGAGAATGATATAACCTCGTCAATTGGTGTGATTAACATACCTATTTTCTCTTCAAATCCATCATTTGCACGAAATCTTTGTCTGGTGCAGGCGTTAAGGTATCCACCAGATTTGATAGCGTTGCCTAACAGCTCCTGATGAAACGTCAAATCTCATTTCACTGCTCCGAACCGGAGCATCTGCATGCAACTCCAACATCAGAACCGCCTCGACAGTATAAGTTCAGGCACACCCGCCACACACGATGGATGTTCCAGTTGCAGCAAACGTTCTCGGTACCTTGGGAGCAGTAAGAACACCAAGTCTAATCATTTTGCCTTTGTCTAACATCTTTTCTAGGTCTGCTGGTCAATCCAGGTTCGTCACCCTAGACACGTTGATCTCCAGCAGGTATCCTGACTATCGTAGTTGATACCTCAGATTGTCGTTAACTACCGTCGTCATAATGCCACAGGCCTTCAACCTTCCATGATGATGCTCTGGGCATGGGCGGGCGTACCGCTCGGTGTGTACAACATCGTCAAGGAGTTCAACATAGCGCTCAGGATACAGCCTCAGATCCTGACCCTACTGAGCCTAGTGACCTGGATCCAATGCTATTACTATGAGCGTGTGAGTTTCCAATTGTTCTGTGGATAGGGTATGAGTTGACATGAGAGGTAGAAATGGACGGTCAGTATGTCACTTCTTGTCGTTGTGCCCATTGCAGCCGTTATGGGGGGCATCCAGGCCGGATTGATCATAGCACTTCGCATCCCCGAATCTCGCAACGTTGAATGGCCCATGATACTCATGGCAGCTCTCTCTGCGGCCCTTCTTGCAGCAGGTGTTCTTCGTCACTACTGGGACATCTGGGTGCACCGGACTGTGCGAGGTATCTCTTTTATCTTTGTGGCTATCGACGCTGCAGGCGATGTTTTTTCCTTGGTATCCCTCTTCTTTCAACCGAAGCTGGATGTTCTGGGCGTCATCATCTATGCTACTGAATTTGCCCTATGGTGCGGTATCTTTGCCTGTGGAGGGTACTATAACCTCATTCCTTGGATCAAGCAGAAACAATGGTTTCCTGGTTCACAAAAGACAGCCGCCGGGGATGGAGCTCTTTCAACTGAAGGGACGCGGAGCGATAACAATGGAATCACGCTCCATGATATTCCTTCCTCGAGCTCGGTGTTTCGTACTGCGTCTGGGAACTCAGGACATCTCCGATCACGCAACCTGGGACAGAGAGATGTTCATTAAGCGGAGTAATGCTTGAATAGGCATGTTATGCTGAGATAAGACCAAATCATGGTTGCCTGGGATCATCCATGATATAGCACCTTGTCGACATTCTCAAACCAGGCGACTGTACATGGACGTTCGATCATGGCGTCCTTTATCATTCATTGATTGTATATAAATATCGAAGTCATGATATCTACAGCTACCACTGGTATATTCAGCAAGGACAAGAAACTCGTTTGAGATGAACAATATATAAAGAGGTATTCTATCTGGTAGATGTATTTGCTTCATATACAACCATTCACGAATCTTGTGAGATTTCCATCCCAATTGTTCTGATCACACGTGTGGGCCTCAGATTGTCTGTTGCTCTTGGCACTGTCATTCAGGGGGCTCTCAGGGGTCTGCCCCGCTACCATATCATGCGAAACCAAACCCACACACGTCACTGATCCCATCCAGGATTGAATGACAATTTTTCAACCTCTACAACTTCACATCTCCTTTCACCTCCATCCGCTGGCCCTTCGTGCCATGTTCGAACTCTCATGCCTGCTCCTTGGACCCCCGCTGGCCCTCTTGGCGCACGGCGGTTAATGCTTAACAAGCGCTTCAGTCGCATAGCCATCGCTGGTTTATGTTCCGTCATCATCACCATCCTGATCTTCTGGTCGCGCATCCATGGCAGCTACAACATATCCGAGTACTATCCGTTCACCACGACGAGCTCCTTCTACCCTGTATCTATCGATACCACCGGAAAGACGACTGAGCAGTTATGCGAGACCTTCCCCAAGCATCTCCTCCATGCCATCCAACCTGTCCTCAAGATGGGCCATGCCGATAGCAAAGAGAGGATTGATGCGCAGTTCGATAGCGTCAGCGCATGCTTTGACAAGAACGAACTACTCGTATACTCGGATCTGGACGAGACGGTCCGGGGGCGTGATGTGATTGATGTGATAAAGGATTCTCCAGCCACCTATTACGACGACAACCCCGATTTTGTCAACTATTTGTGGCAGAGGGAGATGAAAGCGAATGGAACTCTTGACCAAGATGTGGAAGCTACTGCGCGTATCAATGGCTGGAGAATTGACAAGTTTAAGTTTCTTCCCATGATTGAACGCGCGTGGAGGACGAGGCCCAACAAAGACTTTTATTTCTTTTTCGAGACAGATACGTGAGTCGCCCTATCAGCCGAATTCCTCTGCCTGTTCTTCCTTTTCAACGTTACTAACACTCATGCTGTAGATATGTCTTTTGGGATAATGCCTTTCGCTTCCTGCAAACATTCGATCCAGATGTGCCATTGTATATGGGCTCACCATCACCTGGTCGTCATGATGTGAAGTTGGATATCAAGACATGGTTCGCAAACGGCGGACCTGGGTTCGTCCTCAGTCGCGGTGCGATGAAGGCACTCTTGGTCCGGAAGACAACACCCTATGGACAATACATCGAGCCTCCTCCCGCAGAGAAGTTTCTTCCCATGATACGGGATGACTGCTGTGGTGACAGTGTTCTAGGTTGGGCCTTGTGGAATGTGAGCGTGCCGTTGCAGGGCTACTGGCCGTTATTCAACCCACACCCCTTGCACAGCGTCCCGTTTAGTGACAAGTATTGGTGCCAGCCTGTCATGACGATGCACAAAACTCTTCCTCATGATATGACCGACGTTTGGCGATGGGAGTTTAGCCAAAGGCAGTTGGGGGTGAGTGTGAACACGATTCTTTTGGCAGACCTAGACTGACCTTGACAGCGACCCCTGTTATATGCCGATATATGGAAGTTCAAGCACCCTGGAGATCGCGAGAGTGCCGATGACTGGGACAACGGTGATTGGGACAGTTGGATCGCGCCACCAGAGGCCAAACTGAACTCTTTCGAGGCGTGCGCAAAGTATTGTCGAGATCGCAGCGAATGTCTGCAGTACAACTGGAGAGGTCGTGATGAGCAGAAATGCATCCTTTCGACATCGTTCCGGTACGGTGGCCCCAGAAAGGCTGAGATCATTGTCGAACCCGAGGTCAGGGACGAACAGGGTAAAGTGATCCCTCCCCCGGCGGATCGAAAGGATAGGTGGGTAGATTTCAAGTCTGGTTGGTTACCAGACAGGATCGAGGAATGGATGAATAACAGAAACTGCTCGAATGTACAGTGGGTTGGACCGAGCATCAAAAGGATATTCTAATGGATAATTGGACATAGTACTGTATGGTTGTTTTCATAGCATGGCATATCAGTTATTGGCGTTGGGCGGTGGCATAGCATCTCAGACACAATTGCATCATCCTTGAGGGCTTGGAGTTCAATATTAAGTCATTTTCGTTTCTCTATCACACGTTTTTTCTTGTGTCGCTTATTTTGCACTTTATGTAAGCTGGATACACCCCAGCTCTTCAATGCTATCACTAGTAGACATAACGGAAGTAGGGGTTCTCCTTGTCAGTCAGGTCCTGAAAGGAGAGCTTTGCCCGCTCATCCTCATCACCTTGTACGGCGTCTCGCTTCTTGTTCTCCCTACGCAGAACAAACCAAAGAGTGATGGCTGCAAGAATGCAGATAATGTAGCTGCGAGATTGTTACCGTCAAGCTCTAACATAATAAGAAGGGGAAACTTACCAGATGATCAGCCCCAACCAGAGTGCTGGATAATGTTGAGCCTTGGTCTTACTCCAGACCAGCTGAGGGCCGACAATGTTGCCAACACAGTAAGCTACAAAGATAGTAGCAGCCATGAAGCTCTTTTTTGTATGGCCTGCTACGTTGGACATGCCGATGGTGATAATCAGACTCACAGTTCCTCCAAAGAATCCCGTGATGGAGTATCCCACGACTGGCGCAGCAGCTCGGTACGACCATTCGCTCTTCCAGATAAGAGCACAGCCCGCAATGACAGGTAAGCAAGTCAGAACGAGCATGAGAATGCGGATGTTCTGGAACTTGGATCCTAGGTATCCAGTGACGAGGATGACAATAAAACATAGTCCTCCAAGGGGAAACTGGAAGAGAATGGAAGCAAGGGTGCTCCATCCGAACGTCGAGACGATGAGGGGACCGAAGCCACTGACAGCGCCGTTCATGGTGTATGCTGATGCCATCATGATGAAGACAAGCCAGACTTTGATGTCGAGAATTGCCTCCTTCAACTGCGACCATTTGAATGTCGTGCAGCGAACGCCCGTCTGCCCATGTCGTAGTCGCTCTACCGCAGCGAATCGTTCCTCTTTCGTGAGAAACCAAGCTGAGACTGGTGAGTTGGGCATGATGAAGCAAAAGATTCCAAAGAGGAAGGTTAAGGATCCGGCGAGGAGGTAGATGTACTGCCATCTCTTCAGACCACCGCCTGTGATCTGGGCAAACCCGTAATTGAGCGCACCGCCGATAATGGTGAACAGGCCTGTCGAAGAGAACCACCAGCTCTGTCGCAGTGACTGCTCAGCTTGTGTGTAATATCCGGAGACGATGCACATGAATCCCGTGGGGATGATGCTCTCCACGAAGCCGAGAAAGAACCGCTGCACGTATAGCCCCTGATACGAAGTTACAGCAGCAGTGAGCATACAGACAGCAGCCCAGACAATGACAACGCCGCCGAGGACACGACCGATGTCGAAGCGCTGAAGGGCAAACGTCATGGGGTAAAGACCGGCCAACATGCCAAAGTAGAAGAGTGAAGTGGCCCAGCTAAGTCGACGAGTATCCACTGCCGGAGGATCGACGGAGGAATCTACGACTGTGAGGTGTAGGTCTGTAGTCATGCCGAAGAGGACAGCTGAGCCGAGAATGGCTTTGTCGTAATACACGAGGCCATCTATGCCAATGTCAGTAATGCTGTAGACCGAGACAAGGTAGGTAGGAAGGGAAGGTATGTTTACATCCAAAGATCATGGCGGGGATGAGGAATAGATCAATCTTTCTGACAGCGCGTGCAGACACTTCTGGATCTACGGCATGTTGCTGTTCTCCCACCATACCAATCGCTTCATCTTTCCCCGCGACCTGCGTTGCTTCCGGGTCTTGTGTCATGATGGATTTTTTGATACACCAAAGTCAAAGAGCTGTGGCAAAAGACCACCAACGACAAGAAAAGAAGAAGGGGAGGAAGAACCACTGTGGTTAAGTACCAGCAGAAATGATTAGGCTACCAAAAAAAGAAAGAAGAAAATGAAAAAGTGCGATATTTTATCATGCGACTTGACCAATTTTGTATTTTATTTTCATTTCCTGATAAAGTCCAGCAGGGATGGAATAAAATATCTCGTTGAATTTAACGACTTTTACCATATACGGATTAAAGCTTGAGAAGCGAGGAGCAAGAAAATCCCGTTAATAAACGACAGAATCCTCGGCTTGCACCTGAACCCAAGCCTTGGACGTTCTTGGCTTTACGGGTCTGGAACGGAGATTTTACAACCACTGATGATGGGCCAGATTTCGAAAGGATTATTTAAAAAATAAAGTCGAGAAAGGAAGAATGTTGGTTCATTTGATACAATGGTATGGAATCTTTGTCTTTAGTACCAGCTTGGCTATGCTGAGTGGAATACTGTTTTTTTTTTCTTCCGTGGAAAGGGAAATCCTAAGCGTTAGCATCATGAGAAATCGTGGGGGTCACTAATTATTTCCATTAGTTCATGAGGCTGAAGAAAAGCTTGGGTGTTGGCTGCAGGGCCAGATGCCGTCTGTCAAAAAAAGAGACATGCTGCTGTGTTGCTATTGCTGTTGCTGTTGCTGTTGTGTCATGTCCCTAATTCATGACGGACATGAACCTCCGGTGACAAAATCCCCCAACTTTTCGCCCTCGTCTCGAGGGCAATCGATTTCATCAACGTTGGTCTGTCTACAGTAACTTGATTGAACTTGAACTTGAACTTGATTCAATTGTTGGACATGATTCGTGAGCTACGTACGTAAAAAGATTGCCTCTTCCTCTTTTCTCTTATGCATGAGCATAACTAGGTATCATCTGTTTTATCCTCCTCTCATACATATACACCAAGTACTCCCACCTCTTTCTGATCGTCGTCTACAGCTTCGAGGGACTCTCGTTGGGGTTCTTGATCTCGACAAGAAGCTTGCCTAGTGGTTCAATCGTGGTTAGCATGTCTCTTCTTTTCACTTTCCATATCATGATGTCATGTCTTGGAACGGGCATTTCCGACATACCTGTGTTGATACCCTTATACAGATCGACGAGAGCCTGCTCGGCAACCTTGAGGCCACCCTTGATGATGGTCTCGGACTTCTTGAGCTTACCCTCAGACATCCACTGAGCCAACTCGGCCCGAGCTTTGGGGAACTCCTTGACATGGTCAAGCACGATGAAGCCCTCAAGACGGATGCGCATGGTGATGACCTGGGAGAAAGCTCGAGGACCCTGAGGCTTAGCGGCGTTGTATTGGCTAACAATACCACACTCGACGAAACGGGCGTGGGGCTTGGCCTTCATGAGACACATGTCGAGGATGTCACCTCCGACTACATGCACCTATTAGCTGGTGTTCCTTGGCAGACAGTTAACAGCGTGTTTGACTCACCATTGTCGTAGTACACATCGATAAAGTCTTTTGTGACCTCATCGAACTTGGCCTTGAAGTCGTCGGCCTTGTAGTTCAAGGCGACATCGAAACCCAGCTCCTCAGTGAGCCACTTGCACTTATCGTCGCTACCGCAGATACCGATGACTCTGGCACCCTTAAGCTTTGCGATCTGGCCAGCCACGCTGCCAGTTGCGCCTGCAGCGCCTGACACAACGACCAGCTCACCGGGCTTGGGGTCACCAATCTTGGTCATGCCGACCCAAGCGGTCAAGCTGGTGGTGCCTAGGGCAGAAAGGAGATCCTGAGGCTCTGAAACTCCGGGGAACATGGACGCAGGCTCGAATCGACCCTCAGGGAGAATGGCATACTCGGTCCAGCCGGCGTAGCCAGCAACAATGTCGCCCTCCTTGGCCTGTTTGCTCTTGGAGGCGAGAACGCGGCAAGCGCATGCGCCTCGCATGGTCTCACCAATCTGGACGGGAGGGAGATAGGAACGAACATCTAAGACAATGTGTTAGCCGTGGTCATCGGACAACCGGGAACGTAGTGCAGTGCAGTGCAGTGCAGTGCCAGTGGTGTCGCATACCTCGTAGCCATCCTCGCATGGCGGGGTCAAGAGAAAGGTAGAGGGTCTCGACTAAGATCTCGCCATCTTTGAGGTCGTCAGGCGTAGGGGCGGGAGTGGTCTTTGCAGCAAATGTCTTGCCGGGGATGATGTTGGTCTCGGGACGCTCAGCGAGGGTGTAGGTGAGGTTGTCGCGGGCCATTGCGAAGGATATCTTTTGGAATTAACTGCAATTGGAGTTTTTTTTTTTTTTT
>JABGLY010000587.1:15861-52357 GCA_013623525.1 Fusarium dimerum
TTTTTTTTTTTTTTTTTGGAAGTCGAATTGGTCTTGTCTACCTAGCAAGTAAACGTCGTCTTGGTTATCCGATCTGAGTATTGTAGGACAACGATCTTATCGTCCGAGGAAGGTTCAAGTATAAATTATCGTGTGACGTCGGAGATTGTTGACAAGCTATTCTCACACACACGCAAACAGCTGTGTACCTAGGTAGTCAATAGTGAAAGATTTTAACGATTCACGAACAGCAAAGCTTCGGGACTTTATACTCGATGAGAAGTTTGCTCTGTTTTGTCTTGCCTGGTCTTGCAATAGCTCCCCTCCCTCGCTCCTTCGCTCTTTTCCTTTCCTGCTCAGAAAAAGGGTCCGTGACGCCACGACTCTTAGCTTCCGTGCGTTGGCTCCATAACGCCTCAAGCTACGAACGACCTACCTTGGTAAGGAAGGTACGCAGGGAGGTATGGAATTCGAGGAGGTAGGGGAGGTACCTAAACCATCATCAGTTCACCATCTCCGACACGAAATAGATCAGCCTGTCACCGCTTACATGGTCATCACATCAGTACTGGATTGTACAGTTACCCTTCACGGCTACTGTATTCGTAAACCAGACCATCAACTTGTCATGAGCTTCTCGGAAGCCCCGCCTACGCCCGCATACAGCATACAACTCACAGCCCACCCCGGGCGCTATTCCCATCAGGATAAATCGCCGGCGCCGAAGGAGGGGCCCCGGGGCAATTGGGGGCTGCATCACGGACCTTGGACGGTAACCATTCCGTTACGGCCGGCCATGGACCCGTGTCTGGCTGTATAAACCGTCTCTGATGGTCCAACGTTGGAGGATCTACAAGGCCCGTGGGTTCTTGTTAGGTCTTTGCTCTATGCGACAGCGCGGCCCATTCTACTCTTTTTGTTTGTTTCTTCCACTTGACGTTGAATTGAAGTGAAACGTTGTTTTAAATTGGAGAGGGATGAATTGCTAATCACTCATTCTTCTGCTTAGAAATCCCTGGGGATGCTGGATTGGTACAACATGATACACCCTTATGAAACGAGATCGGAACCGAAAGCTGTGACATATCAGTTGCGTTTCTATTCCGAGATGCTGACGCACTTCACTAAACCAAAAGGGAAGATGAAAAGAAAAGGAAACACACAAGAACAAAACCCCTTCAGCTTTCAACCCTGGACCAGAACTAGGGAGGTCACAGCTCCGAGAAATTGGTGGGGTAGCTTGACGCAACGCCGAGGCACCCATCTCAATACGGTAAATTGGGCGTCTTTTTTCTATCGACTTCTTTCGCATTTGCGATTCAACTTTAATACATCCTCAACACTTTTCGCTGTTTCCTCCTCGGGCGCTTTTGTGATTTGTCGTGTCGGCAACATGGGCAGATGGATCCCAGACAGACTGCTCAACCCCTTCAGCTCACAGCCACGCCACAAAGGAGATGTGACTAATATCAGTAGTCTCCCTCCGATGAAGGAATCCATTTGACCCGTTTCTTGTTTTTTCTTCTCTTTCTTTCCTGGGGTACTGGGGCCTCGGTACTTTGGATGATCAAACACAGGCCCTCATCCGAGATGCCGACGAATGTCTGGATACAACCCCATCTACGTGAAGGGGGATCAGTGAAGAAATTATGGTTTGCCAAGTGTTGGCTTGCTGTTAATGAAATGAACTTTGGGATGTGATGCTTGGCTTGCCAGATTAACAACATTGGTCATGATTCTGCTGAGATCTGGCATCTAGTCACTACCTTTAAGGTCTCTGCGAGAAACTGACGTGTGGTAGCCTAGCACTTGTCAATTACTTGCCAATTATGATATTCACCTGCAGTAACGGAGGCAAAGAAAAAGTCATCAACTGGTCTTGCTCCGGGTCCGGACTTGGTGTCTCGGCCGAGGAACTACAAGTAAATTTCCAGCCCAAGGCAGCCTCTCCCGTCGTCTTAAACCATCTACTCTCCAGACTCCAACTCAATATTCCAAAGCTTCTTGTTCAAATATTCCATCTGCTCCGCTCGATATGTATCCTTTTCAATATGGGCCACCGATGAGTTGTCGATATGGAATACAATATTTTCACCATCCTCAATTTCATACATTGGCCACTTCTCACCATCTATGCCATCATAGTTTGGCGTCAGATCACTGACAAAACTGATCCACGTTCGTGCCATTAGGGTGGAAAGTCTCTCGTATGAACCTTCAATAGGTTCCGTCTCGTTAAGCTTTGAAAGGCTTTCGGAGTTTCGGAACAGAAACGGGAGATCGACTGAGTGACCGGCTCCTTGGGCTGCTGGACGATCTCCAGTGACCACGTCAAAACGATAACTGTACGCCGTGAGGTTCTCGGCAGCCCATTTCCTGGCCCATGCTCGTCGTGGTGCATGCATTGCTCGATCACCACCAAAAGCAACAGCGCGCTTCCACTGGGCTCCTCTATATGCCTGGTCGCCCGTGGGACGCCCCTCATATGTTGCTGGCAGCCCAAGACGAGGGATGTCTGGATACAGAGCGGACACGGCCTCAATTGTTTTATTGTCTGCTCCGTCTCCTCTTAGAAATGTCTCCCATTGAGCAGTCGTATTGAGACCAGATTTGGCAAAGAAGTCTCCATCATCGCTCGTTGTGCCAAGGATAACAGGTACATGAGCAAACTTGCCCTTTCGGATCGACTCCGATCGGCGCTCCTGGATAAAGTCGCCGTCCACTATGTCGAGATACACGGGGAATGAGGTATTTCCGATGATTTCTGCAAGTTCAAGGGACGGCACCTCTCGAAGACACTGGAGAGTATCATTGGCATCGCTACACCCCGCATTTTCGAGGAGGGACTTATACGGCTCATCCCACCTCTCGATTCCTTCAGTCTCCTTCACATCGAAGTCGGTGTGAAAGCCAGTAGCACTCTCAAGGATGGCAGCTCGGAACAGACCGTCGTGGTCTCCGCCAAAGGCAGTCAGTTGTGATGCTACACCACGTGCTCCTCCACTTTGACCCCAGATGGTCACCTTTTCCGGATCGCCGCCAAACGATGCAACATTTTCTCTGAGCCATTGCAGCGCAAGCCTCTGGTCTCGGAACCCGTTGTTTCCTGAGCCCTCGGCCTTGATTGCCGAGTTCCACAAGTATCCCCAGGCACCTAGACGATAGTTGATAGAGACTCCAATGATAGGAGAACCGGATTGGACGGATTCTTTAACGAGAGTACTGAGGTTGGTCGATGGGTTTCCGCTGAAGCCACCGACAAGTCCGCCACCGTGTATCCAGACGAGGACAGGTAGGTTACTGTCTGCAATGCCTGCAGGACGGATGACGTTGAGATGAAGACAGTCGTCAGAGCCACTCCCGAGAAATGATCCCAAGGGATAACTGTGTTGATAACAACTCGACTGATATTCTGTTGCGTTTCTAAGCCCATCCCAGGTCGAGTTCAGCGGCTGGGGCTGTCGAAATCGCAAATCACCAACAGGCGCTTGTGCGTAGGGTATGCCAAGGAAGAGATCCTGGTTGAAACTGGGATTGTGAGTACCGTAATACGAGCCATTTTGTAACTTGACAACAGGACCTTGAGGGTCAGACTCTTGGTGTTGAGACTGTGCAGCAACTAAGCTTGTTGCCCACGTTAAGAGAAGTGAAGTCAACATTTCAAGGCAAGGTCGTTGGAAGGCTGAATAGTTGAAGTAAAAACTCCACGACTTATCAACAAAAGTACTATGGATGGTTTTATACTCGTCTCCCGAAAAAAAAAAAGCCCTTATTCTGACTTACACGACGATTGAACGGTGTCCGGCGCCGACGGCAAAGCTCTATCGGCCAGCGGCGCCGAGTGCCAACCCCATATTCTCCCCGCATTGTAACGTTAGAATCTGGGGTTCTGCAAGATTTCTGAACTACCGGTACCACGACATGATGTCACAAGAGGGAGTCCTCGGTGTAATTACACTCGAAAGGTAAAGACTTGTTTTCGGATCGGAAGATGAGTGGTTGTGGTTAGAGGTCAGGTGGATGTGTATGGGGAAGTTGTTGACAACGACTTTGTTAGTGGTGAAGCGAGGTTGAGATGAGCAGGTTAGCTCGAGCAACGAGTGAGGAGTTGAGCGGTTTTCTCAAATTCGGCATTTCGCCAAGGCATGTGAGTTATGAAGAAGTATTTCAGCATTTAAACTGTCATGAACGAGCTATTTAGATAGGAATCCGCTTGCTCAAAGTCCCCTGTCGTCGGCCACCCATAATCAGTCCACTGATAGATTCCCTCTCAAATTACAGATATCCTTGATATTTACACCAAATTGAACAACCAGTGCAAATATTAAACCAATCTCTCACAATCTCGGTCTTAGGCCATCAAGAGGGATTTCTGACATGTAGGGCCATATTGATATGAGTAATTTCACGCATGCATCAAACCACAAGGGACACCCCAGTCATCCCAGACAGAACCCATCAATTCCTAACAAGGGTCAAAGAACAAGAAGAAAGTGGTCAAATAAATCACACGAGAGAGAACCAGCATATAAAAGGTAAAGAACCTGTGGCTAAACGAGGGGAAAGTATTCTATTATATAGTCAACACGGTCGTCCTCCTTAAACATCTTGTGCTTCAGCTTCAGTCAATCCCCTCCCCCATTTTCGTGGATATCTCCCCATCATCAACACCACAATCATCTCACAGATCGGGCCACCCACACCCGTTACCCGAAGATTCCGATTTGCCAGGACAAAACTCCATCCTGTCACCGTTTTCCGTCAAAAGTGCACAGTTCAGAGGATCCTTGTCGTGACTGAAAGGGGAAAAAAGCGGCCCTCAGGGAAATGAGAGGGATCAGGAACCTGTATCAGCCCTACCGAAATGGCCTCAGAGTCTGACTTTTTCCAACGATTTCTTGCTCATAGTGAGTTTTTCTTCAGTGCTTTCTCAGGTGTAAGTCGTACAGAGGTTAGGGGGTATGCAGGAAGAGAGGAAAAAAAAGTTCTGCCGAGATGAATACACTCATTTTGGATACGAGAGGGAAAATTGTGTAAGGGGATGTAATATGAGGCACAGGCTGCCCATCTCTTCAAAAAGACATACAACTCTTCTTGTTTTCTTCCTCCCCATCACCATACTTCCATTCCAACTTTTTTTTTGTCCTTCTTTGACCAAACCGCATTCCTTTTCCCCTTTCGAGACTCTAGACGTTGCTCTCGAAGAACTCACCTATCTGGTCTCAATTTCTCTCTTTCTGAATTAAAAAAAAAAAAAAAGCACCCAAGCCTCTTCAGCTTATATTTCTTCTTGGCTAGAACCAGAAGAACCACATCTTGATCTGAAACAAAAGATCATATTCATTCCTTTTTATTTTTTTTGAGGCTACTGAATCCGTCAACATGAAGTTCCTCCCTCTTCTTCTCGCTGCTGCCCCTGCTGTCATGGGTCGAGCGTGCAAGGTCCGACCTCACACCTCCAAGATCGCCAATGCCCCTATTGCTTCTCAAGATGCATCTCTCCCCGTCAACACTGTTATCTCTGGAGACGAGCCTGCTGTGATCAGCACCAGCGCTCCTCAAGCTACTGTCTCTTCTGCCCCTGTTGTTGATGTTGTTGATCCCGCCCCCACCTCCAATGGAGAGAAGGCCTCTACTCTTGTCAGCTCCGTGGTCGCCAAAAAGCCCCAGGCCACTTCTGGTTCCAGTTCCGGTTCGGGCTCCTCCTCCTCCGGCAGTAGCAAGAATCTTGGTGGTGGAGCCGTGACTGGCTCTTCCACTTTCTATGGCGGCAACCTCTCTGGTGGAAACTGCATGTTCACGACTTACACTCTTCCCGCTGGCATCCTGGGAACTGCGTTCTCCGGTGACGTCTGGAACGATGGCGCTCAGTGTGGTTCATGCATTGAGGTTACAGGACCCAGCGGTACCATCACTGCTATGGTAAGACCCCCTCCTTCGTATATATCACATATCTTTCATCCGTATGTGAATAGAATCTGACTTCAATTCCAGATCGTCGATAAGTGCCCTGAATGCAGCGAGGGTCACCTCGATCTATTCCCTGATGCCTTCAAAGCCGTCGGTGGCACAGACGGCATCGTCGACACGTCATACAAATTCGTCACCTGCGGCATCACCTCCCCCATCATCCTTCACAACAAGAGCGGCACATCGCCCCATTGGTTCTCCATGCAGGTTGTCAACCACAACGAGCCTGTCGAGAGCCTTGAGGTCAGCACCGACGGTGGCAGCACCTGGCAGGCAACCACCCGCCAGGACTATAACTTCTTCGAGAACCCCAGCGGTTTTGGTACCGACTCCGTTGATGTCCGCGTTACGAGCACTACTGGAAAGATCATCACTGTCAAGGGTGTTGGCGTTGACCCCGAGTCTGAGTGGGAGGCCGACGAGAACTTTTAAGGGGTAAAAGGAGGACGTGGGAAACGGTAATGATAACGATCTGACGACATGAATCTATGGAAGCGTCGTTGATGATTGGCTTGACAGCTGGCTGTATTTGCAATTAAACAAGTTACTCACGCACACAGGGATCATGCCGTCGATCTGGTCTTACCCACGGGTGTTTTTTTTTTTATTCTTCATGTACAAACTTGACAAATAGATACATACACAAGGCGTGCTTAGGATGTCTTGAAATCAGTGGTTGCTCACGCTTGTGAATTTGCCCTCCAGAAGGTTCTGCTTGACTGTTTTTGATCGATCTAAGTGACATGCAGTCCAACATGGACGATCCTCATTTCAGTTGCCGCAATGCATTAATGTCGGTCGGGTCAATCCGGCAATGATACTGCAGGAAGAGTCTATAATGACAGGACGGTATTGGGCAAGATCGTCAACGTAGAACAAGTCTTCTTTATACTAGCTACCATTTGTGCGCTTGTGAAGCATGAATACAGGTAGAATGTCGAAGTTGAGGGCTAGAAGGTATTATATGTCTCTGTCAGTTGATGCAAGTCTTTAGAACTGTCGCTGATTCGATCGCAAGATAGATTGCGTAGGGCAAGCTCAGTCAAGAGAAGGTTGGTATCATGGCCAAAGAAATATGCACTGCTGTTATTACTGATGGAGTTGGTTAATCGTCAATCATACCGAAAAGGGTGAGGAGGCACCGAGATGAGCATGACCTTGAGATGTACACTAACCAAGGGTTTCTATTCGCGATGCCTCGGGCCAGAGACCGGCATTCCTTGGCTGTTGGTTGTATTTAAATAATTTGGGATCCGATAAATGATCACCTTTGACTGGAAGTAGCTGAGTCACTGGATGCTATTCGTTGGGAGCCGTGTCATCAACCACCTCCCACCGGAGCTGTCGCAGTTGGAGAAAGACTGGATATCAGCATCTCCACGATTCGACTGCCTTTCTCCATATGTAGGAGATAAGTTACTCTGTAAAAGCTAATCTGACGGCCAATACCCAGTTGATCTTAACAGGGAGACGGTGGAGGATTGACCATGATTCCACCACTGCCAAGCCTACACTTCCTTGTATACAGAATCTCGTCGACAACGATTTGTTCGTAGTTCTTCTATGTAGATTTCAGTGACAGCTTGAAACCCTGTCAACATCAAACAGAACATGTTTCTCCAACTGTCTTGACTGTTCTCACTGTGTGCTCTTATTAAACTTCCCTTGGAAGCACCCTCCAAGCATTGATCAGCGGCTCCAAAAAAAAAAGAAACTGATGCGCTCCAATCAAACCACATACAACGTCTTTTCTACCAATTCTTTATGATTGCGGCTCAACTATGCTATACGGATTTCTGCCTTAATATCCCTTCGAGAACGCAGACGAAGGATGCATGCTCTGCACGTTTACGCAAAGTTACCTCCCTCATCCATGACTAGCTGTTGTTGGCTTGACAGGTTTGGAACCCCTGCTGAAGCCAACTGCTAAACGACGATATTTTACAGGGTGCAAGGCCATGTCAAATTTTGATTGATGGCTGACAATGATATCATTCATTATCCCTCGGAGAAAAGTTGCATTGCCGCAGAGACTTGACCTGTTGTAGTCTAACCCCAGGAAACCTTCTTTTTCTTCCCCCCTCCCCTGCTTCGAACCACGACAGCTTGAGGACGGTTGTAAGAAGCCTGGAAAGAAAAGAATTGAAGAAGAAGAAGAAGATAGTACGTCGTTTGCTTGCTTGACAGACGATGCTAGATACTGCACTCACAAATCGATCATCACTGTCATTCTTTTCAGATTAAAACAACCTCCATCTTCCCTCCCCTGTCCACCTTGTTGATCCGGCTCAAAAGAGATCATGATGTTGGTGACCTTGTTCATTTATCCTCTAGTAGCATCAACTAATGACTAGGAGGATTCCAACTACACAGCATCCCAACCCCGATGCCTCAATCAAAACAGCAGCCAAGATATCTCACACGAGGTCCATCGTCGCAAGAAACAACACCTCAACCTGCTCGTCCCTTCTACACCACGCCATAAAAATTGAAGTGTATCCACACATCGTGACTTGGGGTGTTTTCGACACGGTCGGTTATGCACAAGTTCGGCAGCCAAGCAGGTCGATCTTTTTTCTCCGGGGCCCCCTCCATCTC
Organism: Fusarium dimerum; assembly: GCA_013623525.1. Lineage (NCBI taxonomy): Eukaryota > Fungi > Ascomycota > Sordariomycetes > Hypocreales > Nectriaceae > Fusarium > Fusarium dimerum. The sequence goes on from JABGLY010000587.1 coordinate 24,409, forward strand.
CATCTCCATCTCCATTTCCACTCTCTTCTTATTTCCCCAGATGAACCTTTTTCAAAAACTCATGTGAATGACGTCTTGGTCCCGTCCCAAGCTTCAACACGATACGTGCGCTTCTAAATGTCCAGTTCTCCACAGTAGACAATCGTGGTGCTAACAGAGCCGAAAGCAATGAAGGCTTGGTTTTTTTTTAATCGTGGCCCAAGACTGGATCGTATGCTATTTACACTTGGACATATATATAAAGACGGGATATCCCCTTATGAACCTCTAGTTTCAAGGCTTTTCTAACCATGCAGTCAACTGCACAACCATAACTCCCCCTTTCTTCTCGATTATACAATACATCTTAATTGGTTCAGCAAAGGCAATCCCTCACCATGTTTCACATTTGGAACGTCTACGGTAAAGAAGCCATCTATTGTCTCATGCTTAGCATCATCTAACATGATTTCTCAGTGCTTGCCGCCATCGGCACCATTGGCGGTATGCTCTTCGGTTTCGACATCAGCTCCATGAGTGCCTGGATCGACGCCGAGCAGTATCTCGACTACTTTAACAGTCCCGATTCGACCACCCAGGGAGGTATCACGGCTTCCATGTCTGGAGGCTCCTTGATCGGCGCCATCGTTTCTGGTGCCATTGCCGATTATCTCGGTCGCCGAAAGGCTCTCATGGTTGCCTGCGTCTTCTGGATTGTCGGTGCTGCCCTCCAGGCCTCGTCCCAGAACGTCGGACACCTTATTGGCGGTCGTGTTGTGAGCGGTTTCGCTGTCGGTATCACCAGCTCTCAGGTTCTCGTCTACCTCGCCGAACTTGCTCCCTCCAACATCCGTGGTCGCGTTGTCGGTATTCAGCAGTGGTCTATCGAATGGGGTGAGTTGGACACTTGTACAAGGAGAAGGATGGAGCGATAGATTAACAATACTTCTAGGTATTCTCATCATGTACCTCATCTCGTACGGCTGCTACAGAACAGTTAGTGGCCCAGCTGCTTTCCGCATCGCTTGGGGCGTCCAGGCCATCCCCGGTGTCATTCTCCTTGTCGGTCTCATCTTCTTCCCCGAATCTCCTCGATGGCTTGCTTCCCACGATCGCTGGGAGGAGACTCGCTTTGTCCTGGCCCATCTCCACGCTGGCGGTGATCTTGAAAGCCCAGTCGTCATGGCCGAACTTGAGGAAGTCCGTGATGCCGTTCGCCTTGCCCAGGAGTCAAAGGATATTGGCTACCTTGGTTTATTCACCCGCCAGGCTTGGAGACAAACTATGGTGGGCGTCAGTGTTCAGATCTGGCAGCAGTTACTGTATGTCCCTATTCCCAGTCTAACGTCTTCCCTTGCTTATGATTCTCAGGGGCGGCAATGTGATGTTGTATTATCTTGTCTACATCTTCAAGATGGCCGGCATGGTAGGTGTTTCTGATTCGAAGGAATCTTGTAAAACGGCTAACACTGCTCCAGACCGGCAATACCGCTTTGACATCTGCCATCATCCAATACGTAATCTTCCTCGTTACCACTGGTGCAATTCTACCAATTATTGACCGCCTTGGTCGTCGATGGCTCCTTATCATCGGTGCTGCCATCTGCTCTATTCTCCATTTCGCCAGTGGTGCTATCATGGCTTCTTATGGTCACGAGGTGGATAGCGTTGACGGTAGGCGTATCATGAACAGCTTAGCAGTAATACATATACTGACTAATCCAGGAAATGAAATTCTTCGATGGGAAGTCACTGGTGCTCCCGCCCAGGGCATTATTGCTCTCGCTTACATCTTTGTCGGTATCTACGGTCTCACATGGGCTCCTGTCGCCTGGATCTACTGCGCTGAGGTCTTCCCTCTCAAGTACCGTGCCAAGGGTGTCGGTCTCGCTGCTGCGGGTAACTGGTCGTAAGTCAAACTCCATCTACTTTATATCTACAACCACGCATACGGTACTAATTAACGAACCTAGATTCAACCTAGCACTTGCCTTCTTCGTCCCCCCCTCCTTTACCAACATCAAGTGGCAGACCTACATGATCTTTGGTACCTTCTGTATTGTCATGGCCATCCACGCCTTCTTCACCTATCCTGAGACGGCAAAGAAGACTCTCGAGGAGGTCGATCTCATGTTTGCTCGAAACATTCCCGCCTGGCGTACCGCACACGCTGGAGGAGATTTCCAGGACAAGCTTGATCAGGCTAAGCGTGGTGAGCTCAAGGCCGGATCTATGGAGGCGGAGAAGCCCGCTCATTCTGAGACGGTTTGAGCCTGGAAGAGATTTACTGTACTTGTACGATTAGTAGCCGATGAATGTAACTAATGACTGTGTCACGAGAAACAATTATGGATTTTGTGATGTTATAAAGAAATCGCTAATCTATCATAAAACGACTACAATGCCAAACACCAGACTAGATTTGTTCCACCGTTGAGTATTTGTAAGATCCCAAGCATATATAAGGAGAAACCCCCACGTATTCTGCACATGCGATAAATATAGAAACAATAAATCGCGATCTAGAGACCAATGTCAAATGCCAGTTATTTTTCAATGTCAACTTTGGGGTCGGACTGCGATACACTAGGAATGGTCTGCTTGTTGAAGACAAATCCAGGGTGACCAATGCAAAGACAGAAAACAGCAATGACAATGAGACTGCGCCTTGTTAGCTGGTGTCGAAAAGTGAGTGAGGACAAGGGTTGACTTACACTCCCTCGAGTCCAATGAAGAGTCCCTCATCCGTAATCAGATCCGAGTCGCGGTATCCCTTGCTAAGCTCATAACATCTGAATGCGCAACGGGCCAGGATCAGGACGACAGCCAAGGTGAGGAACCCGAAGAACAGACGCATACGGCTGCTCAGAGCGCTGGACTTGCCGCTGCGGAAATATCGGAATAGATAGTCGCCGAGAAGAGCGCAGAACATAACGAGAATGGCTACTTGTAATGCTAGACCGGCCATGGCGACGTCGATGCCTGTCTGGCTGGAGCCTTGGCTGACAGTGGAGAGAGCACCACCTGCGGCTTGGAGAACGAGACAAACGAGATCGGCGGGGATGAAGATGAGCCAGATGAACTTGGGCTTGATGCGGGCAATATCGGGAGAGAAGGATTCGATACTGTTATTGTAAGTAAGGTTCTAATAGTAGTGTCAGTGAAGTCGAGGGAACTTACGTCTTAGATAAGGTCACATAGATGGCAGCTGTGTAAAATACGGGCCCAGATGTAATAAAGACGATCTGAAGCATAAAGCCAGCAAACATGAAGGGATTCTTATACAAAATTATACGACCAGCATAGCCGATAATCTCGAACAAACAACCCAGGATCATGAAGATCATGAAGAACTTTTGGCGCCAACGAATGCCAAGGTAGATATGCACTGCCATAGCAAGAGCATATATGATGATAAAGACAATGTTGGCGGGCAACGAGGGCCGGTACTGATAGACACTCCATTCTATCGGACAGAGGTCTAGCGTACAGTTTGCGTCTGGGCCAAAGACGATGAGGCCATTGGGAGGTTGAGAGGTACCGTCGGACATGGCTGCGGAGAGGTTGTAGTTTGAGTAAAGAAATAGTAACCTTGTGTGGATGAGCGGGCGGTTTTTAAGAGATGTGAAGTGGCTGTTTTTCAATGATAGAAAGAGAAGATAATTGGTTAGGAGGTACAGTATGTTTGCTTACTCCCTTGGGGTGGGCGGTCTCAAGAAGACATGGGAATAGAATAGAAAAGATGGCTTGTGAATGAAGTGACGATGAGGATGAGGAAGTTGAGTCGATACACGAGGTCATATATAGGAGAGACTTTCCCCCCTTTTTTTTCCAGATCTCGCATCGAACTTCAAATGGTTTGGCTTGTTATCGAACTCGCTTTTTTTTCGTATCAGCATAAAAATACTAGACGTGCTGTAATCAATCTCGCATTCTCCAAAGTGGTGACGTTCTCGGCGACTTAGATGTCAGCTAGAATAACGGGTACGTACCCGATCGTCCCCACGTCTAGACAGCAAGCAAAGCCATCGCACTCGCTTAACTGCCAAGACACCAACCATGAGTTGCGAAGGATTGCCTAACTTGACAGGGCTGAGCAAGATGGAGTTACGTATGCTAGTGCGGATGCGAATGCGAATATTGCAAGTAGGGAAAAAAAAAGGATGAAACAAAAATAAAAGAGATGCATGGTGGAATTGGGGGATTTCGTGGGATTGGCATTTTGATTAGAAGCAATGATGTTGATGGAATGCAGGAATGATAAGATTACTCGGAACGCATACGTTGCTCGTCATGAGAGCATTACGACGACGAACGGGTAATATGTGTGTGTGTGGGTGGTGTTTCATTGTATTACACAACTCACTCAACAGCCACTACATCAATATTCCATACTTAATACAGCAGTCTCTAAAACCGGGTCATCAATTAGATAACATTGCATAATTAGCATGTACCTCCATCTTGTCCAACCAACTTAACAACGAGTTGCCAATAGGCTTAGTGTGATGTTGCAGTAGATAAACCGGTGGCTCAAGTAACATATCAGTTAAGATTATAAAAGAAGAAGTTAAGAAACCATCGCGATCGAGATATTATGAAGTGCCATGACTAGTATAATCAAGAACATGCAAGAGTCTATCAATATCCTATTTAAAAACTATTCTACTATTTATATTTTCTTAAGTACATAAGAGAAGCTCTAGGTCATTAAACAGGGTATAGTTATTTAGTGAATTAAAAAGATAAAAAACAAAAGAGAGCAAACGTATATAATTCTGTCAAAACTAAATACAAGTAATTCTATCAAGTCCATTTACTACTGTAGTAAATTCACTAACACCTCCATCCAGTCATCTCCACATCAACCTCTATAATCCATTTACCACTGTAGTAGTTCCTTCCACCTCTGCCTCCATTTAGCCATCTTCAGTCACCTCCTCACCAACCTCTGAATCTATCTACCACCAGAGTAATTCTACCTTTGCCTCCATTCAGTCATCTCCTCATCAACCCCCAGAATGAACATGAGATCCACCAAGACCCATCGAGTACGCTAAGCAGGTATTACTATATTTTGGTGTCAGTTATCGTATTGTCCATATCGATCTGTTAACAGATAACTTCCCTGTTCTCAACAGGGACACCACCATCAACTCCAAATCAAACATCCAACAACGCAGATTTCTCTCGTTGTCGATTTTTTTTAATAAGCTTTTCTAAACCCTGGATTCGAACCAAGACTGCCCGCCCCCCGAAGGGCCTGCAAGACGCAGGTGAAATCCGGACCATGCTGCCAAGTACATCAGTTTAGATTCTTTTGCGGTACATACTCATTGTTTAATCTCGTATATAAGGGTTGTTCTTTAGAGTTAATCTGTGAAAAATTCTGTTCTGTCTTTGTGGTGGCTCATGAGGGGAGGACTGAGGTGGCTTTCTGCGTGATGCAGCGGATGAGTTTAATGCGGGTGGGCTGGTATCACGGGCATGGACTGTATCCGAGACCAGAGACAAAAAGAATGTAGGGAAAGGGTGGGATGGAGACACTCGAAGAGTGAAACTAGCTCTTGCTATCAAGGACAGAACAAAGTAGAAACGTAAAATGACCAACTATTTTGGCCCTTGGTCTCTTCAACCCCCGCCTCTGTAGTATTCTTAACTCCTAGTTGGAGGACGTGGTTATGAAGAATTGAATGACTGCAAGAAGTCTACAGGTTTCACTGGTAGACATATGTGGTGGAAGAAAAATGTGTTGACTTTTTGGCATGCCCGTCTCTTGCAAGAGAATGATGATTCTCATATAGTATTTTGTGTCAGTTATCTGATAGTGTCTATGGCAGCTTACATCCATCTAAGATGAAATGCCAGCCTCTCTTTCAAGCTCTTCCTTGCTAGGACACCATTTATCCTGCAACTTCTTATCCAGACTCTTCTCAATAACATCCTTCTCCCACCACTCGCCCCAGCTTGTAAGGAAGATTCTGTCGGGATCCTCAGGGAAGTCACTCTTGGTGAGAGCTCGCAGGATGCTTCTAGCACCTAAACGAAGGTCAGTCACTACTATTATACCACCAGGTAAGTAACCAAAGACAAACCTTCGGGAACGGTCTTTGCATCAGGCATCTGATGCGTCAACTTCATCCCACTACCTCTTCCGATACCAGTCTCGGGAATAAGACCTGGCGACACGGCCACGACATCACAAGTACCAGCAAGTTGTCGGCGCCACCAATGGGCTCCAAGAAGTTGGGTAAACTTGGTTTGTGGGTAAGTTTTGTGTCCGGTGCCCTTGGAACCAGCCTTGAGATCGTTATCCAGAACGCCTGCATGTGTTAGCATGTGCCTGTTTGTGGCATTTTCGTGGTACTTACTTGGGTCTGCTACATTACGGACTGCTCCTGACGAGACAAAGACAATCCTTGACCTTGATTCTGTCAGTTTGTCGCGCAGAAGATGAACCAAGTAGTGCTGAGCTATACTTCTTGTTAGTCAATTCAACCCGGCAGGCATCAATTACTTACAATAGTGGTTAACCACCAGAGCCTCGCACCATTTCGATCCATGAGGGTTAGGCTCCTCGGCTGAATTGCTGATAGCAGCATTCAAAACTAGATAGTCAATCTTGTTCTGTCCCAGCTTATCCAGTGTCTGCTCCGCAAAGGACTTGACGCCCTTGAGATCCGCCAAGTCGAGGGGTAGAATGGTGACGGCATTGGCTTCCTTGTCGTATTTGAGACCGTCATAGGCCTTCTGTGTGTTTTGCGTGTTCCTCGCACCAAGGATGATCCTGTAAGGCTGTGATTGTTCAAGAAGCTGTTTCATAGCCTCGAAACCCTGCAACGATGGTTGGTAAAGCGCTGCAATCAATGATTGAGAAGCCAACTCACCAAGCCCGACGAGACGCCAGTCGCAACGACTGTCTTTGCGAGTGATGCCATTGCGAGTACTGATTAGATGAGATACGGGCGATGTTCAGAGTATAGTGGATGTTGTTGAATGTAAGCATATGCTTTGGGTGAGATGTGTCTCATAGCAGCTTCTCTTGCAGTGGGGTTAACGGATATAATTCGTCCGTATCATGGAATGACGCACTTGACACTGAAAATAAGCGGGCAGCATCTCATCGCGCATCTTCCAAACTCCGATGCGAGTTCCGGATTATTAATTACTTCTACGCCTCGACAGTTTTTAACTTTGACAATGTGTTCAAGTAATTTGGGAGTTGAACCCTGGCTTCATTTTAATAGAATCTATAAGCAATGCAACAATGGATTGTGCTTACATCAACAAACCATTACTGAAACACTTTTAAGACTGGGACAGCGAAATGAGCTTGCGGTATCACTTGTTCTTCCTCTCGCCCATATCAATCATCGTATTCACTCTTTTCTATCAAAATATATCATCAATTTCATAACTTTTTGCTTAGACCTCCTTGGTTCTCAAGGACTCGGGCAATTCTGACACCTTCTCGTTAAACAGCTTCTCGGCGTCAGCCCAGACTCGGGAAGTCTTTCGCTCGTTCAACGAAAGCAGAGACTCCTTGAGACCCTCGCTAAAGGCCTCGCTAGCCTCACGAGGTAGCATAGAGGGAAGGTGGTCAATGCTGATAACCGACAGAGGGCTCGAGTTCTGATCGTTCTTAACCTCGACGGGTACGGTGGGCTCGTCGAAGGTAGTGTTGATGGAATAGATGGGGATAGGGTTGTGAGGGTTAGTGGTGTCGCAGGAGACATCAACGACCACGCTCAGCTTGCGGCCAGGCTTGGCGAGGAGCTCCTCGTTTACGAAAGGAGGAACGGGCTTGGAAAGATAGATCTAGAGAGGTGTTAGATATAATTTTCAGACTCCACTCAGAGTTACTTACGGCGTTGAGGAAGATGTCGTGTTGGGCAATCTCCTCATAAGGACCCTGACGGTTCCTGGTCTCGTCGATGTCCCAGCGAGTGATGTTCTCCTCGGGAATACCGGCCTTCTTGAAAAGGTCCACAGCACCGCTTCCACATCGGCCGAGAGCGCCAAGAACAAACACGGATGGTGTACGTCCAAGCTTCTTCTCGCCGGCAGCAAGGTCCTCCTTGATCTGGTTGACAAGCTCGTCCTCGTTCTTGTAGTAGCCTCGGCCGTCGGTGAAGGTGCTCACGGCTGGAAGCTTCTTGTCAGGGTTCTGCAACTGCCAAGCCCAGTTCTTAAGACCCAGAGCGGCTCCGGTGAAACCAGCGTAGAATCCGAACGCGCTCACGCGGCGGCCTTCCCCATCAACTAGATATTCTAAATCATACAAAACGGAACCGCCACGAGGGAAGCGGCTGAGGACCTTCTGCCAGCCACCCTGGTTCTTGTAGCAGTGCGCAAAGGAGATGCTGTGTTGTGTTAGTGATCGGACCATGTTTCGCAGATAAAAGAACCGTACTGGTCGTTCTTGAGGGGGAAGTCGTCCTCAGGAATTTCTTTGAGGCCCAGAATGATGGTACCGGGCTCAGCATTGGGCCAAGTGCCCTGGGGAACCAGCTTGGCGCCAGCAGCTTCATATTCAGAATCCTCAAAAATGCGCTTGAAGTTGGGGTTGGTCGAAGAGCGCTCGACAGAGATGGGGTAGCCAGCGTCGACGAGGGTCTTGATGACGGCGGGGGAGAAGGAACGATGCTCGAGGGGCTTCTCCTCGGCACGGAGTAGAATGGCGGGATATCCAGACATGTTGAGGATTGTGTTTCTGGAGCTTAGAAGGTCGTTAGTAAAACATTCGATCGCCAATTTTTACTTCGCAAACACAAGTAGGAGGGGTAAATATGAGCAACTTACAGATGGCGGGGTAACAAGACAGAGTCAATGGAAGACCAAAAGGAGCGAAGATAGGAAAAAGGATATGATTTTCTTGAAAGGAACAGGTTGATACGTTTGATATAAAAAAGGTTGACACCAGTTCCGACCTTGCAATCAGAAATTGAAAAAAGTCAATCTGAGTCACGAAAAAGTCAATGGGATGATGCAAGCTTGCTCCTTGATCGGCCTCTGTTCTAACTGCCACAGTGCCACCAGTATTCCGGTGAAAAATGGCCCCGCTTCCTGATCACCCCGCCATCTGCCAATGATGTGGAGCTCACCGCTACTCTGGGTTTAGTGAGGGTGACTCGTCCCTGAAAATGCTCAAAGGGTTACAATACTGGCCCCATGTCTAAGCTGGTTCTGTTCAATATGACCAATCTTACAAGATAAACATCTGGTATGGATCAAGAGTCATGATTATAACTGCAAAATGTGGACATGCTCTCAGAGTCTATGCCAATAGGTAGGTATATGTGCTGGTCGTTTGCTATATTGGCTAAACATTTGGCAGTGAAAGATTATATTCGCCAGTTTCACTCAAAAAACAATGTTAATCATAATCTAATAATGTGTCATATAAGCCCCAGATTTATGTGATTTCTATACCAGAAGCTCGCAGTATATAGAACACGGTCTACAAATTCCGTCTAGTCTATGTAGCCACTGACCATCTGCTTCGGGCCTTTGCATTTAAAAACTCTCGCATATTACATGCTCATTACTTAATTGAGGCTACCTCGGATTCTGCTATCCCACTACAATACCTCCCAGCAACCAGGCTAAACAACCAAAGCGTTACGAAAACGCTTTTCGACTAGACTGATAATTATGCGATGGTCCGGCCTGGACAGCTCGATCTAGCTCAAGTCTAATTGGGACTTGGAATGAATGTGTTTCCCAGCCACATCAATTAATGAGATCCAGATGATGCGTTCATGATCCCCACTCATGATCGGGTACCTGAGACAATGCCAGAACAAGCTTTGATTGATCCCTTTGCTTTGCGAGCTGAGATCATAAAGTAATCATGGTTTGATTGCCTCGTCGATCGCGGTAACCTACTTGGCTGAATCAATCGAGAACTTGGGCCCCCCAACCACTTTATTCTATGACGCTATGATATGCCTGAAAATCATGACGACACAGTCGCCAATTGAAGCTCATCATGGCAGTAAATACAGGTAAGAAAACTTATATGAACCCGACTCCCATGACTTGTTCATGATGGTGGATGGTTAAAGAGCTTGCATATCTCGATCATAGCACATATTGAACCCCACATCATCAAATCACTCGCAAACATGAAGGGCAACGAGGAGGTTATCCAAGAGTTCAATGAGCTCGTCAACATGACAGCCACTGAGCTGGAGAAGTGGCTCAAATCTGATGACTCCAACAGTGCAGGTTGGCCCAAGGAAGATGAGAACGGTGAAACAATCGGTCATGATAGCGGTCGCAAGATTGTCGAGATTTTGAGAGAAAACCCTAAGAAGGACCCCGAGAAGTACACCGACGAGCAGGTTCAACACATGCGCAAGGTTGTCTCATACTGGTGAGCTCATTTACGTCTGAAAAAAAGAAGAGAAAAGTAAGAAAAATGCGTTGACCATTTATTTTAGCAAACGTCATCTTGCTCAGGAGACCAAGGGAAACAACGAGAAGTCCCCCGAAGAGGTCAAAAAGACCAAGTCATACGCATCCCTCAAGAACTGGGGTCATGATTTCCTAAAGGCCCAGGGCAAAGATGGGGATGACGAGGAAGAAGAAGTAGGAGAAGAAGATCAAGACGGTGATGAAGCTGAGGTAGAAGAAGAAGATGGCGACGACAAGCAAGCTGGCGACAAACGACGAACTACACGCAGCCAATCCGGACCCAATAAGAAGAGAGAAACTCGCAAGGGCCAGGGATCCAAGAAGAAGGATGATGACGAGGAAGACGAAGACGAGGACGAGGAAGATGAGGAAGAATATCAAGAGGAAGAAGGAGAGGACGACAACGAGGAAGAGCAAGAAGAAGACGATGACGATAACGACGGAGACAAAAAGAAGTCCAATGGCAAGAAGTCCAATGGCAAGAAGTCCAACGGCGCTTCCGGCAAGAAAGGCCCCAAGAAGGGGGATACTGTGAGCTGGAATTGGGGTAGCGGGCAACCAAAAGGCAAAGTATTGGATGTCAAGGAAGAAAAGTAAGACATCGCATACACACCAACTTGTTTGTGAATGCTAATGACTTGATTCAGGACAACGATAACTACTAAGAATGGAAATCAAGTGAGTCGGGATGGTGATGCTGAGGATCCTGCTGTGGTGTTGGATGCGGGCAAGAGCAAGGCTATCAAGAGCAACCATGAGATCAACGAGACTGAAGATTAAGGGGGTATATGTTTAGTAATAGATAAACCGGATGTTTGAACTGTTCATCAATGGATTACTGACTAAATTAGCTCTATAACTTTCTGATTGTCATACGTAGTCTGTTGTTGACATGGTAGCCTTCATTGAGTGATGGAAGGCTGCATCTGACCATTAGATGAGTGACTTGCATAAAATTGTAGACCAAAGAACGGTGAATACATATTCTGTCTGGGTGGCTATCGTTCATGATGGCATGCTTTCGGTCATCATCGACGTTTCCGATATGTTGAGATCAACGACAGTCTCCAGGGAAACACCAGAACCAGCCAGACCTATTCTGAATGATTCTAAGGCTCATGTACATAAAGTCTTACTCAACCCAATCAGGATACCAGAAAGTCTCAAAGAGCAGGATGCTGAGGAGAAGATGTCCGCCGATAGCGGGGTTGTCCAGCGCTTGCGGCCCGCTAAAATTTCCAGCCTAAAAAGTATCGAACCGTGGGGTCCCGCTTTGGCTTGTTTCATGATGCCTGAGCTCCAACCAAGCTTCATCATCATCTCCACGTACCTTTCCATCAAAGTCAACTTTAGTTCTAGATATTGAGCTTCCTCTTATTGCGTGAAGTATACCTGATCGCCTTTGTTCTTCACTTAGGAGTCGTAATCCAAGCTTAGATGCGATATGCTCTCTTTGCTTCGTTCTCGTCCGCCATGATAACGTATTCATCATGTGAGAGCTCACGCCCGCCGCGCGCTTCTTCTCGACCATAACACTGACATGTCGTTGCTCCAGGATTGATCCATCTACTCGTATTCGACGTGCAGTAAACGCAAACGATGCTACACTTGTTCGGCGAATTCTCAAATCCCATCCCTCTCTACTCCATAATCCCGACTCGTCCCCATCCGGCTTATCCAACTCGAACCTCCACCTCGCAGCTTCCCTCGGCCACCGTGATGTCTGCGAAGTCTTGATAAAGGAGGGCCACGAAGACCCCTGCCCAGCTCTCAACGAAAATCATCAGACTGCGTTGATGCTTGCCGCTGGTGGCGGCCATACCGATGTTGTTCACCTTCTTTGTGAGCATGACAAAACCTGCATCCTCCGTCGTGACATACGAGGTCGTGATGCCGTCATGGAAGCCAGCCTTGGCGGCCACGACACTGTATTACAGATTCTCCTAACATATGTGCCTGGTGGGCCTTATGATGCCGTGCGACGAGCAGATATCGAGGGTAATACAGCGTTGCATTTTGCAAGTGGAAATGGTAACCTACTGGTTCTGCGCACGCTTCTTGCAGCTGGCGCGGATATTTCCAAGCGAAACATCTGGAACTGGACGCCTGCTGCGTACAGTGCAACAGTTCAAGCCGAAGTCTACCTCAAAGAGCTGGTCAGTGAGGTTGGTAAGCGACAGCAACAGAAGCGGGAAGTTGAGATTACCAAGAAGGGCGGCGGTGTGCGTGTCGTGGAGGCCACAAGCGATGACGAATAATTTTGATCATTCCTTTCGAAATCACCAGGCTGCTGGTGAAGCCTTTGGACGAGAATATTCCATTTCCCACCTTGACTCAGGTAAACTAAAGCTGATCCAGCTTATCTGCAAAACGCTCGACGCTCACTTACACCCGCGACTACCATCCATCCCCATCAATCATGTAACAAACGCAGGGAATTAAACAAGCCAAAACTAGCATCAAACCGGTTGCGAACCCAAAACTTTGAATCATATGACATATGTTACTCTAAATTCCGGGCACATGGAACCTCGCTGGGCTGAATCACTGCTTACAGACCATTTCCGCCCTGGATGACCCATCACCTGACTGTACACATTGCAGAAGAATGAAGCTCTAATACAAAACAACACCTTTTCACATGCAAAGCCTGGAGAAAGAGTTCATACTGATTGCACAGGTCAAATGACCGAGCATACCCCAGGCTGAGGCTGCGGCTGTGACGCCTTGTCATGCAGATAATGCAGTGTCGACTGATGTACTGCTCGGGCGGTTTCGCCAACCAAGCCGCTGGCTAACTCTGCGCTTCGAATTCATTTGCCTGGGAATTGTTTTATTGTTGTTGGATGTCATTTAGTGAATCACATTCAGTTCCAAGCTGATCGCAGCATGCGTCATTCACGACAATGGAGCGTTCACTGAACAGGGCTCAAATCAACTGCAAATGTCACATTCAACTTGAACAGACTGTGACATCCTACTACTGAATCCATCCCGCAGATTTATCCCTTTATCACCTTTATTATATGACCTCGCATTGCTCTTCATCATTCATATACCGGCTACTTTCCACCCCCTCACGATTCATAACGAAACTGTCTCGTATCGCTATCACTCATGTCCAACGCAAATCATCCTCGTTACAGGACAATCGAGGCTCAAGACGGCTTTCTGCCAGCGCCTGCGACGAAGCTCATCATTACGCAACATCTCAAAGCTGCACGAGTCGGTCCCTGCTGGGCTTGGATCATTGTCGCCGCGTTTTACGACTCGGACAGTAACGTCTTGTGGAGTACCGAGGTTTTTGTCGGCCAACTCGACACTGATACTGAGTTCGAAAACGAGGAAAGTGAACGAGAGAGTGTGGGCACCATATCGGAGTTTGAACAAAGTGATACAGAGAGCGATTCATTACCGTGTAAGTCTCACATCAACAGATTGTTGTCAAAAGACATATAGTCAGAGCCTCCTATAATACCTATATAAAAACTGTTTTAATCCCATGCTAATACAATATTTTTAGATTCTTATACTTCCCATCGCAGCATTCACCAAGTCGAAAACCTCAACCTTCTCACTCATACATATCAACCACATATCTCTCAACCTCATCGAACATCTCCCGTCTGGTACGGAACCGCTCCTCTTATCACGCCTCCAACAGCCTGGGACCCGACACGTCAAGGGCCAGTTCCTGGTTTCTGGCAAGCCACGTTTGATCCTCACAGTCGTCGCTGGGTAAATACCTGGCAGCCATTCTGCTGAGTGCTCGATTGCAACTTAACTCATCTTTTCACCATAATGTCCGGCGGTTGGAACCCCGTGAATGGTCGTGACGCCACCGGGGTGCGCCCTGGGTTCGCTCCAGTTGGGGCTCCAGTTCCGACGCAGGGTCAGCCCTACATCCCTCATTCTGGTGGTCCTGGCTATAGCTTCAGTCTAGCTCCCGCATACGGTGGTTTTATGGCTTACAGTGCCCCTCCAACCCCGAGCCAGTTCGCGACGAGCCCGTACGCAATGCCCTTGCAAGGACAGACTGGCGGGCTCTATACGCAACAAACATACTCTTACCAGCCAAATGGAACCGGCAACGTACTACCTCGACAGATGCAGCCGCATCCAAACATTGATTCGAACATGCCGGCTGCGCAGATGACGAATTCCTCAGGTGGTGTCGGCTGTGAGCCTGGCTACAACTACTTCTTCCCCGCAGAACATACCAAAGTTCACGTATTCAAAAGCGACACGCCCCCTTGGCAGCTTCCTGCCAATGCGCAAATCCCATTTGTTGCTTCACATGTGCCCTGTGATACCAAACTAGCCGACTTGCTCAAGGGGTTTGGCTGTACAAATCCATCAGCGAAGAGAAACAGATGCTACGAGATTGTCAGTGGAGGAAATGGAAAGTGGTACAAGGGGTTCAGTTATGGGGGTGATGAAAAGGACAATTTGAAAATGTCGATCAAGGAAGTCGGATGGGATAGCAGCCGTACCGGACTGCCTGATGGAAAGCCGGTTGTTTGCTTATGGTTCTGCAAGAACTGAGCATGCAAGTCATATTATCCGGACAGTGGTTTGTCCAAGGATATCATTTGCAATCAAGTTGGTGGAGGAGTTGGATCGTAAGATAGAGTAGGTACATCACTTGTTCTTTGCTCTGATGGGTTGATGATGCTGGAGGGCCTTGTGTCTTTGTACGGTTCTGCATAGCTGTTTTCCTTTTCGTGGGTCTTACAAGACAGCAAGCAAGCATAGGAGTTGGGGGTTAAACTGTTTTCTTTAATTGAACAACGTAAAAAACAAACGTCTTAGCTTGTCACTATGGTCTTCAATCTTGGTGTTGTTCGTCACTTATTGTTCTGTCTGTTGGAGCGGTGAATCTTGTCATGTGCTCAACAAGATGTTTCCACACTATGGTCATGCAAAGCTTTGACACACGATAAGCGCCCTGAAGGGAACAGACCCAAATGCTCATCTCTGAAGACTAGAAAATTGTTTCCATTTGTAAATATCGTAGCATTACGGGATGCGCCAAGTACTAGTTGCGGTTTCTTAAGTAGTTGATTCCATAAAGCAGACTGCCATGGGCAAAGGGGGGGGCGTGTGAACCGCTCGCTTCTTTCAACTACTGTAATGCCACCTCGGTAATTCGCCGTCATTGCTGTAATGATGTCATAGTATCGGGTTCTTTTTCAAATAATGTTACTGGCTCCATGTCTGAGGCTTTACCAAAATTTCTCTCTTATACTAGACCATTTTTAGAGCTTTCATGGCTCAGGGGTTCCAGATCGTCTGTTTTTTCTCTCCCCCAACTTGGGAACTTGGGAGGGGAACCCCACAAACAACTCCGCACTGAACCCGCGTTTAGGCAACAGAATAAAAGAGATTTTGGAGACTCCTTCCCTCAGGGATGTTCTCCTTGGTTCTGGGTGCAGGAGGAGTGAGAGAGGATGTGTGTGGAGGAGGGGAAAAGAATGTAGTTGCCTGGAGGTGGAATTAGGGATTTGAACAAGGTTAAAAAGGGGAGAGGGACTAAAGTCAGTGGAGAGGGGGTGTGTGGGAACCAAGGGTGCTGGTGCTATACGACGTCGATGTCGACTTGGTTTTAGCTGTGTGGAAGTATTGTAAGTGAGGTACGCCTCATACACCCTCACCCTTGGCTCTTCAGCCACTTCAGCAACACAGAAGCATCATGTCAAGATTCCAGAATGGCCTGGACCCTTTCCCAAATTTTCTTACAAAAACCCTCCGACGTATTGCATATCATGAACACGGACCATCAGAGTGCATGCCATGGCACTAGGACTAACACCAGTCTCTTAATTCCCAAGAGAACGCAATGTTTTTCTCGACCGACTGAAATAACGCCAAGTTTGGGCTCGATGTAACAACCACTCTTCTACCACGAGGGCGAACCAACGCTTTTTTTTTTTTTCTCAAATAAGTCTTGGCTATCAGACTTCTGAAGAGTCATTGATGTGCTTGGATATCATTCCCACACCGCCAAGAGGGTAGGAAGGTCGGATACTCCGCAGCTAAAGGTGGTCAAAATCTGGGTGCCTGCCGACTAGTGCAGCCCCCGTATATATATCTTTACAGTATTTTAGGATCAGTTTTGAAGGAGATGATACTTCTGGAATGACTGATACATGGTGAAAGATATTGGCTACTTATTCGTAGCGGTTCAGGTTAGTCTTGAGGGATCATGATATTCAAACATTGATAATGGTCAGTTTAACATAGAATGGCAGAGGAATGACAATGGACAAGATTTGGAAATGCATCACATCACTGACTTCCCCGAAAAATAACACTTAATTTCGATGCATTGTCTTAGTCCATCACGGCTGAAAGGCCTTTGATTCTCATCTCATCACCGCTCCATCATGTACATATATCCTTGCTCTAGGCTGAAGAATTCTCATCACGATGACTGGCTGCACATGCGGGAGCACTAACAAGGGGATCATGCTCGAACCTCCTCGAGAAGATGGGTATGGATTAGCTCAAGAGAACTAGTAATCGTAGAGAGAGCCTAGGGCCGCAGGTTTGTCCCGGGTTTTGTAGGCCACTCCATGACTCTCCACTACGCTGTCCAATATTTCTCTCCAATGGGTACATGTCATCTCGGATCCTGTTGTCAGCTTGGCCCGGATCGTCGATGTGCAGCTGAGGTTGTTATTGATGGAGCAGTTTTCTGCATGTATGTAGTAGAATGTCCCAAGGTTGTGGGTGAATCATGTAGGTAAGCTGTTGTCCAAATCACTGGGACCAAAGGCCGTTGTGACTGCCATAACATGCATCATGTAATTTAAGTAACAGAAAATAAAGAAGTAGAGTTTTTGCTACAAAGAAACTGCCATTTCGTAGTGTCTAATTCTATCAAAGACTGCTAGCATGATATTGGTGTAGCCAACTCAACAGACGCTTGCGATCCACGTGAGGATATTTCCATGTTTGCTCTAGATGGCCCCTCATTCGAGCCGCATATACCATTTCCATGACAATGGTGGCTTAGGGTAATGTATACGGACCCGCGCAGATGTCGTTTAGACGAGAGAAAGGTCATAAGAGCAAGGGGCTGGGGTAAAGAAGGTTCTTACTCTGTAGCAGGGGGGAGTGTTACCGGGAGTACCGTTTGCGATTTTCCGGCCTCCACTAGTATCTGGACATCAATAAAGGTCATGTTCAAGTACAATATAAGGAGATATTGAACCATTTGGCTATCAAATGCGTCTATATCATGTCCCGGTAGGGATAGCGTGGGGAAGATGAGTTAACCTCTTTTCATAGCCCTGAAATTATCCAATAAAAGAGATGAAACAAACTATAACGCCCAAGGAAAAGAGAAAAAAACAGCTCATCTGCTGTTTATTCCCATTTATCATAGCCTCTCTTTTTATTCTGCTGCCTTGCGCTTGTGGGAGAAAGCGGCCGGGAACTGGATCCATGTTGGTTAAACTAGCCAACTAAAGATGCTCTCTCATGTCTTGCCAAGAGTCATGTACATGAAAGAGTTTTATCTTTATTTCTGGGCATGGAAATACCTCATGAGATTTTTTTTTGCTTCTGGTGTAAATGAATCCGGAGATTCAAAATCTCACAAGTTGATAGGGGGGGAAGAAAGACATTGGCTGGATATGGGTGTGATTAACGAGCGGCACAGGGTTTGTGAGTGGGATAAAAATAATAACAGTAATGATGGAGAGGTTTTTTTTTTTTTTGGTTGCTAAGACATGGAAAATGCAAAATGGCACATGATCAGAGTCTTCAATCCTACGAGATCAGTCGTTTGGCTGCGGCGGTTGATGCGTTTACAGTAAACAAACTATGAACGGGCGTTGTCTGGGTTTAGAGCCGCCACAATCCGCAACTGATCACGTTTTTCACACCCCTGATATCCCGTCTCATGCTGCACACAAGGGGAGAAAAAAGGAACGAAAGGGCAAGACAAAATCCGAAGGCCTAACTTACCATCTTGGCGTCATTACCGGCCACACTCCCCTTCCTGATTTAGTTGTACTTGCTCATGGCATGTCCATTCATGAGGCTCGAAATTCTGCTGCCTGCTTTACATTCCGGGACCCTAGCACCCGTTGATGTCTTGGCAAAAGCCGTAGGGGCGTGTGTTTTCTGTTCAAGACCAAGACCAACTTGAGACTAGGTATAAGATCGTGGCGCCAGCGATGGATACTGAGATCTTGTTGGCGATGGGCCATGAGGGCTTGGACGACGGCTGATGTTGGAAGGGAGTGTATTGGGTTTATTGAATCTAGAAGAGAAAACCCACCGCACCTTAACATTGACCAAATACGAAAAATAAGAATCTGACTTTGAATTATGTTGGTACCTCGATATCTGGATAAACACACTGATCAGCATCTCAACGTGTCAATCTCTGCAAAATAAGCATATTAAGCTTATGTCTCTGCGCGCTTTTCCTCGTTTGGATGTGGGATGGACACGCCAAGGAACCTGGAGAAAAATGAGGGGCAGAATATCCTTACTACAAACCAAGTTTTTCAAATGTACAGCTGTATTGTATCTTCATCGTTTAAAAAACCTATCGGTCCGAAAAGGTTTTTGACGTGCCCAGACAACAAAAGAGAAGCTGGGGGTGATGAATGGGTAACTGCATAAGCCATGGAAGGGATGGTATTGTGGGAGGGTCGAGTAGGAAAACGAGCAGTGTAGCGAATTTGAACTGAACATGGATAGTCCACTTTAGGTTGCATACCCTGATTTGAGGCTTGTGGGGGATGGGTTCGATATTGTTACTAACGTTTTCTGTGTGTGTAGTGACTGACAGGGGAAGATCTTGGTTCTGGATTAGAATTTAGCTGAAGCACGACGTCAGCGAGAAAATAGCCGATCCGGACAGTTCAAGGGTTGTGATTGTACTGATATGCCATGTTTTATTGAAACGAATTCAATCCATTGACATCGTTCATAGAGAGTTGTAAACTTCTGAATACCTGAGCAGTCAACTAACTTGATCATACTACTTCATTCCCATGTAGCTATCCGCGTTAAGAATTATGCTAATAGAGGGGCAGATACCCGCTATAATGTATAGAGATACCTCCTGTACAACTCGAGACTTGATTATGTGGGGACCGGATGTTACCAACCTTTACCCACTGCACCCCCCCTGCTTCAACGACGATCCCTCGGAAACACCACCAATATTCGTTCTTACTCAGTCACTTACTCAGTCAATTACTTACCCAGAAGATCCAATTACTGCAACACCTGAGCCCAATGCTATCCTGCCATTAGTACACTCTACTCGCGACGCTATACACACCCCGGCAGCAAGGAAGAACAAACACGGACTACATCCATCAGCCAGAGACCCCTTAGCTTGGAACTGCAATAGTTGTGGGACTACTTTGTCGGCTTGTCTTCCTCCAGCATGGAACACCACCACGTATCCCCAGACAAGTCATGCTCATCCTCCATCCGGGGTTGATCATCTGGAGAGGACTGGGGCGCGAAGAAAATGAAGGAGATGAAGGGAGGCGGGGAATGGTGAGATGCAAACGAAGGAACCTCTGGATTCATGAAGCCATCCAGAGATTAAATAGACCTCGCATCCCCGCCCCAAGTTGATGTTGTTTCCTCTCCATCCTCATCCCATCCCCATCCCATCCTCTCTTCTCCAGTCTTCAAGCTCATTAGCTTTCTGGGGTACAAGTCCACAAGCGAGAACCCGTTTGTGGATCATTGAGGTTGATCACCCGTCTGTGGTACCCGAAAACCAGTCCTTATATCCCCTCTTCTGTTCCTCCTCGCAGAACCTGAAGCATTTGCTTCTTGAAAAACACTCAAAATGGCAGATATCACGTATGTCCCAACCTCGTTCCATTACATCCCAACCCTCCTATTCTAACATCTTCGTCTCAGTCCAAACAGCGGCAAGGATTCTCCGCTCAACTACTCGTCCGCCATGGATGAGAAGCCTGGTGCCTCTAACACCGAGTCGGTGACTGACACCACTGATCTCAACCAAAACCTCGAGGCTAAGATTAAGAACCCTCTTGAAGGTATCCCCAAGCCTCAGCTCATGCGCAATGTCGAAGCATGGGCACAAGAGAAGGGCCTTACCGAGCACATCCCCATCCTCAAAAAGGGCGCCCTTGTTGCCCAGAACCCTAGTGCCATTCGTCTCATTGATGGAGATGAGAAGCTCACAGAGCGTGAGCTCGAGGTCCTTGATGATGAGGTGAACCACCGCTGGCGCATGCCTCGCAAATTGCTCCTGACCATCGTGACTTGCTCCATTGGTGCTGCTGTTCAGGGCTGGGATCAGACTGGTTCCAATGGTGCCAATCTGTGGTTTCCCAAGTACTATGGCATAGAGAATGATACCATGCTTGTCGGTATCGTCAACGCTGGTCCCTACATCGGTTCTGCGTAAGTTTCCCAACGTTCAAACTACCTAAATATTAATAGCTAACAACATGACAAGTTTCCTCGGCTGCTGGCTCTCTGACCCCATCAACAACTGGTTCGGTCGTCGTGGTGTCATCTTCTTCTCTGCTCACTTCTGTATCTGGCCCGTCATTGGATCCGCCTTCTGCAACACATGGCAACAGCAGCTTGCCAACCGTCTGCTCATGGGTATCGGCATGGGTGTCAAGGCCTCTACCGTCCCCATCTACGCCGCCGAGAACGCTCCCGCCTCTATCCGTGGTGCCCTTGTCATGTCATGGCAGATGTGGACCGCCTTTGGTATCTTTTTGGGAACTGCTTTCAACCTCGCTGTCTTCAACGTATCGAGCGAGTACAACTGGCGTCTGATGCTTGGTGCACCCTTCATCCCCGCCGTGCCTCTGCTCTGCCTGATCTACACCTGCCCCGAGTCTCCCCGTTGGTACATGAAGAAGGGACGCTTCGTCGATGCCTGGAAGTCCATGTCACAGCTTCGGTTCGACCAGATTCAGGTTGCTCGTGACATGTACTACATCAGCTCTCAACTCGACATTGAGAACAAGCTCGTTGGCCACACTAACTATGTCACTCGATTCACTCAGCTCTTCACAGTTCCTCGAGTTCGACGAGCCAACCTCGCTGCCTTTACTGTCATGATTGCCCAGCAAATGTGCGGTATCAACATCATTGCCTTCTATTCCACCACTGTCTTCAAGGATGCCGGTATGTCCGACTTCAAGGCCATGCTTGGATCTTTTGGCTTCGGTCTCGTCAACTGGATATTTGCTTTCCCAGCCTTCTGGACCATTGACACTGTAAGTTTCTCGTTTCTCGGCCACGTTTCAGCCACTAACAAACCAACAGTTCGGCCGACGTTCACTCCTTCTCTTCACTTTCCCCCAGATGACCTGGACCCTCCTTGCTGCCGGTCTCTGTACCCTTATCTCTGAAGACACTGGTGACCTGCGAACCGCCCTTGTCTGCCTGTTTGTCTTCTTGTTTGGTGCCTTCTACTCCCCCGGTGAGGGTCCTGTTCCCTTCACCTACTCTGCTGAGGTTTACCCTCTATCTCACAGAGAGACTGGTATGGGTTTCGCCGTCGCCACTTGCCTCTTCTGGGCTGCTGTTCTGTCGACATCGTTCCCTTACATTCTCGACACCCTTAACACTGTCGGTGCCTTTGGTCTTTACGCCGGCTTCAACGCCGTCGCCTTTGTCATGATCTTCTTTTGGGTGCCTGAGACCAAGCAGCGCACCCTTGAGGAGCTCGACTGGGTCTTCGCTGTCCCCGTCCGCAAGTTTGCCAAGTACCAGGTCGGCACTGTCCTTCCCTGGTGGTTCAAGCGATGGATTCTCTGGCAGCGAGATGCCAAGTGTGAGCCTCTCTACAGTTTTGAGCATGTGGCCAATGTCAGCCAGTCTGATGTTGAAACTCCCATCGACCGAAAGAACTAGAACCTTTGTGTTCAAGGCTTAGCAACCCGTATCTCGGATATTGGCTTATGAATGATATGGATAAGATATCTTATCCGGACGGTGGCTAGTGATACCCATAACTGGATTGAATTTTAATGATCGACATAATTCTGTCGCCATTATATTTATTGTAAAGGCTTTTGAAGTATACCGCATTTGATGGAACATGATTACGATGATGTATAGGGCTAGTTTTGATGCGATATAGCTGAATTTGCATTCATCAACAAAGATGTTAAACTTACATCTCTCGCAAAGAAGCGAACTTCCTTCCATGAGCCATGACAGGTTATTACTCCGAGTCTGACTTATGCTTTGTGCAATGATTCCCCATACTCGCCTAACCTGCAACAGATGGATATACTACAGTCATCTACAAACGTGAGAGAAATAAAAAGTGAAATTAAACCAGGCACACACGCACATCAACAGTCCATGCATTCATCAAAATACCCAAAATTTGCGAAGGAAAAAGACAAAAAGAAATGCTCACTATAGGGCTTGAACCTATGGCCTTCGCATTACATATTACTCGGATGGAGTATTAGTACGACGCTCTGACCAACTGAGCTAAGCGAGCTGAGCTTGTGAGGCTTCTATTGGTTGGAAGGGATCAGTTTTATTATCGTATACAAAGGGATAGCATGTCTAAGATCGCCGCATTGTTGAGTGTCCGCACTGACAGCCATGAAGAGTTGTCGTATCATGGAATGCATCGATTATCGAGATCTTGGCAGCCTTGATATCTTACAAAACTAATTTCTGGTTGATAGGTGTGACGATGATTTAACTATACCCTTCTTTGATAGTTCAAATTGACAACTAGGATAGTCCCAGCATATGCGAGATGTATAATAGTACTCGATCAAGCTTGAAACTAGTAATCTCATTTATCCTCCTTCTTTCCCTTATCCTTCTCGTTCCAATGCATTCTCGCAATCTTCAACAGCCCCCAAGCCAATAACCTATACACAACCACACATCCCGCCAACGCCGCAATGTTCACGACCGGATCTTCCTCGAACTTATACAGATCCAATACATCCTGCCCCGTCTCTATCAGACAGCTTCCATCCGGAAGTCTCTGTTGGTCGTTGCAGGTAAACTCGACACCCCAGAGCGAATAAGGCGCCACGGCTCGGGTCGCGTATCGGATGGGTGAGAGGTAGTTGAATGCTTTGAAGAGATCGGGCATGTCGATGGAGAGAATGCCGGCCATGGTGTTGGCAAGGGCGAGGAGGATTCCCATGGCGTTGACGGCGAAGCCGGTGTGGCCGAAGAAGGTGTTGAACATGATGCCGAGACTCTCGCCGCAGGAAACGACGCCGAAGCAGGCAAAGACACAGACGAAATACATCGTGACGGTGCGTGGGAGACCTACGGCGATGGCACCGAGTACACCAAAGATAAGACAGCTGATGATCTCGAAGGGGACTTCCAGAATTGTATAGGTCGCAAGGAAAGCCTCCACGCTGTAGACATGATCATCGTCCTCCTTGTAGAAGACATCCCTCTCGATAGGATACACCGCCACATTCTGCAGCATACCGACAAAGTAAAAAGCACCAATCTCCTGCACAAAACCCATACGGTTCTGCACAGAGTAGAAGTCATTGCCGAGAGGCGCAAAGAAGAGGGCGAAGATAATGGCCAGACCGACGACTTGCATTAGACGAGCGAGGATGACTTCGGGCTGACGGCGGGTGTTGATGATTGTGCGGTGGATGAGGAGAGGGAGGGCTTTGCGGAGGGATGCTCGTTTGCGGATGTGGTAACCTAGTTCCGCGGGGAGTTTGACACTTGATTTGTTAAGGGATCGTCTGGGGGCGAGGGGATGGGTATGGTCATTTGATGCGACCTGGCTGGGATCCGGCTGGACTTTTTCGTCATCTTGAGACCCTTCTTTGATGATTGAGGGGGGCCCACGCAGGTCGTACTCGTTCCAGCTATCGATCAACTTCTGCACTCTTTCCTTCGACTCAGCTTCCTTCTCCTCATGCTGTAAATCAAGAGTGATCATATCAAGTGCAAAATCGGCAGGGTTGGTATGCTCCGGACACTGGTACCCATGACGAGATAAATATCCCAGCATGTCTCTTCCAGGGCCGGAGTAGACTTGAGACCCTCCACGTGCAAGGAGCAGTACATTGCCAAACTCTTTGAATAATTGTGATCGAGCTTGGTGAATGGTTAGGATGAGAGTCCGGCCTTCGTTGGCAAGTCCTTGAAGGACCTCCATGATCGAGTTCGCGGTAAAGGCGTCCAAACCGGAAGTAGGCTCGTCAAGTAGTAGGATGCGAGGCTCAGTCAACACTTGGACGGCAATCGAGACACGACGCTTCTCTCCTCCAGAGATTCCCTTGACCAGCTCTCCACCGATGAGGTTATCTGCACAATCTTTCAGGCCCATCTTGAGGAGCACGTTCTCAGCACGCTCAATCTTCTCCTGCTTCGACATGTGTGGTGGTAAACGCAACCCAGCAGCAAATCGAAGAGTTTCTCGTACAGTCAGAGACGGCAGCAGCGCATCATCGTCTTGACAAACATACGAGCAGACAGAACGGATAACTGCGTCGGCTGGTTCTGCATCGTTAAACGTCAATCTTCCAGATGGACGATACTTGGTACCTAATGAGTTTCGAAGTCTCAGGGCGATAGAATTGAGCAGTGACGTCTTTCCACTGCCAGACGGACCCATGATGACGTTCAGGACGCCCGATTGAAACGATGCTGTAACTGGATTCAAGATCGTCTTGGTGGGCAACTTTTTACCATATGCATTTCTCCTGTCCAGTTTCAAAGCAAACCTATCCAAGTTTAGATCGATGGCATCTTCAGGTCGACCCTCCGACATCTTTTCCTTTCCAGCCGAAAGATCTGTGTCAGAGACACGTGCTCGTGCGATGGTCATTTCAACCTTGAAGAATTGCAAACCGACGGTTGATAACACCAGAAAGAAGACGACAAATGCGACCATGACAATGATGGGGCGCGCAACCCAGTCGTTGGGGAACCCAAGCGAGCTCATGACGAAATCACCAGTATACTGGTTACACCTAGGATCGGAACGGCCACCTTCATATGGGCAATCGTAGAAGTTTCCTTCAAACTCATTGCCAGCATATGCACCGAAAGTGTAAAACTGTATTCATTAGTAAATCGTAGCCTAGAAAAATCATTAGAGTGAACATACTGTATAGGTAATCCATTTCAGCCATCGGACATAGACAGGGATGGTGTTGACTTGAATAAACATGCCGCACGTCATACTCTGCATGGTGAAGACGAGGTTGGCGATGAGACTAGCACCTGCGAAATGCCTGACGGTAGCGACGCACGTAAGTGCACATGTCATGGCAATATAGTGGTTGATCAGGGTGATAGCAAAGAATATGAAGAATTTGGAAACATCGCGTTCGAGATCGGCCATAAAGTAGAGGATGACAGAGAACAGAAACGGTACTGGAAGGTCCTCAGTAGGAAGTCGAGCGAGTCGCCGGGACAAGATATAGGGAAGAGCGCTAACGCAATTCTCTGAAAATTCGCGGTCGAACGTGGGAATGTCTATGGTTAAACGGTAGACTTCGAAGATTAGGATCAGGTAGCCCTGGAGACCGGCAGCGCTGTAAAGACATCCTTGCCGTGAACGAATACCAGACAAATCACGACTGAGGTTATAGAAGAGGTAGCCACTCGCGATACCCATGAAGATAGCCTCCGATATAGATGCTGACATACCGAGGGGGTCCCGATACGTAACTTTCAGAGTTCGATCTGTCAACACGGTGAGCTGTCGCATGAAGCCCGCATGTGAATTCGCCTTCTTGCTCTTCATGCTCGTATCTACATTGTCCAGAGCGGTGAAACGCTTCTGGCTTGCTTCTTCCCAGGCCCGTTTCAGCTCTGTGACCCGTGCAGTAGATTCCTGCTCGAGTTCAGGTGTTCTGTTGTCGACGGCTGCAATGTCGATGATGAACTCAGCTGGGTTGACAAAGGGCGGCAATTGAAAGCCCCGGGCACTAAACCATGGGACAGCGTCCCGAGCGGGCCCAGAATAGACAGGACTACCCTTGGTAAGGACAATAAGACCATCGAACAAATCCCAAATCTCGGATCGAGGCTGATGAATCGTGGTGATGATCGTTCGGCCTTTCTGCGCAAGGTTTTTGAGCGTCCGCACAAGCTGGAATGCGCTTGTGGCGTCAAGTCCTGTCGTGGGTTCGTCGAGGAACAGCACTGAAGGATTTGCTAGAAGCTGAACACCTATACTAGTCCGCCTCTTCTCACCACCTGAGCAGCCATGATGTTGACTATTTCCGATTCTTGTATCGGCGCAATCCTTTAGACCAAGTTCACGAATGACCTCTTCGACGATCCGCTTTCGGTCTTCTTTGGTTGTCGACTCGGGAAGTCGAAGGTCAGCTGAGTATCCCAGAGTCTCCCTGACGGTGAGTGTAGGTAGAAGGATATCCTGCTGTGTGACATAGGCAGTGCGAACACTGTGAACCCCAACATGGCCGTTAAAGGTAACGACGCCCTCTTGGGTGAGTCTCGAGCTGACAATACGCTCAGCCAGGTTGTTGAGCAATGTCGTCTTTCCTGAACCGCTGCCTCCAATAATGGCTGTTAAGGTGCCTGGTTTAATATCTGCATTGACATTCTGCAGTAGTGTCTTGATCTTTGGGGTGATCTTGAAACGGGAGGCGAGTAGTTCTGGGTATGTGGATGGCTCGAACCATGAAGGTGCAGTGTCAACGGAAACACTCAGGTTCCGGATCTGAACTTCCACAGCTTGGACATCCTCGAGAGAAAGATCAGCACCACCTGATAAGGAAAATTGCTGGTCGTTTTTCGGTTGGGATGCAGGTTCTGTAGTATCGACTGAAGTTGCTCGCTCAACGTCGACGTCTTTAACCTGGGGCTTCTCTAGTGTAACAATGGAAGAGTCGTTGTTGGAATCGGAAGTCTGCATCTTGAGGCCGGACAAAGGTGAGAATATGATATGGGTCGAGTGTAGCTCTCGCTGAATGATTGATCACAGAATCATTCTGGTTTCGCACTGTTCTCTCAGTCCGTATGCTGTTGTATTGTGCTGATAGATGCTCCCGGCTCTCAAGTGTTGAACTCCGTGATGCAAACTTAGATATCGCCCATTGAGGAGAGAGATCAAGGTCGTTTATAGTAGATGTCCTCGGGGTGGAGTGAGATCCCTGCAGCAGGATACAACACAATTATATAACTTGACTGACAAGGGCCATCATATCCCACCACCAACAAGCAGCACATCACCCCCTTTCAGCGACGACATTTAATTCGTTATTATTGAGCAAATTTCCCATGGGGCGAAGGCGGGATTTCGGTGACGTTGAGACTTGGAATGGAGGTTGCTCTAGCCGAGACAAGGGACGCGGGCAGTGGAACATATACCAACAACCACTTGTGATTGACTTGAAATAGAGGTGTTTTCTTTTGGAGAAGCTCTAGAAGCTTTGGGAGGGGCGGCGGGCCATCGAAAGTGACCAGTTCGAGCGAGATTTGAGATGCCCAAAGTGGGTTAGTTGAGGTGAGTTCGGTTGCATAAGGTAGTAGTGGTAGGGGATAGCAGGACGGGATGGATATAGCGTGGTCGATGCTGAAGGTT
>JABGLY010000588.1:0-69545 GCA_013623525.1 Fusarium dimerum
TGGTTGATAAGTTGTCGCTCCCATCCACCTAAAAGTATCTCTAACTAGTGGGTACCTACTAGGCAGTAGCCACCAAGGTACTGTACTGCATACAATTTATGGCCCAGAAATGGATGACTTTTATTACACAAGCATTTTGAAAAGTTGATTAGGTACCTATATAGAAAGTTTGATTTAGCACATCACCTCCATTTCTTCTTAGCATTGGATATCTGCATACACACACACACACACACACACACACACACACACACATATATATATATATATATCTATACGCATGCTTATACAGTCTGCTCGACTGTAGCAGCATTAATTCAACCGGCATCATTGAGCGCCAGCCATGAGCTGCCCTTTGTTGAATTCTGCGCTTCAGTCGTGCTGGACCATGATCATCTTGTGTCCATGATGGCATATATCTATTGTTCAAGAAACCTCTTCGTGCCCTTTCCCCGCCTTCTCTCCCACAACAACTCGCCTGTTCAGCACGAGGCGAAAATCGCCCAACAGGGGACAAAACCGCAACTCAGATGACCGCATGGTGACCGTGATATATAGCATGTCAGGAGACGACGGCAATTGTGATTTACGCGTGCGTGGAAGAAGACGCCTCCAACGCATGATCGATCATCTATCTCGCTCTGCGTCTATCGTATGCGCCCATTCTGGGAGGAAGTCATGATGTCTTTACAGTAGGTACGTGACGCGGATGGTCAAATAACCTAGCCCCGAAACAAATCCAGAACGAAGAAGCCCGCAAGGGAGTAGGCTCGCAGACGAACATGATCAGAACGTCGCAGGGGACTGAGAAGTGCCGTAGAACACGATATACCAGTTCTGTGTTGACCATGGATCAAGTACAAGCCTCCTTCGAAAGACAGCTTGCTGAGACATATCCTCCAGGTATATATAATGGGGCGGTAAGTCGGCCGGCAAAAAGCGAGGGACTGCAAACGAACAGCCTCGAAAGCACATGCATTCGAACATCGTGGTGCTGCGTGCATCAATTTGCTTCCACGACTCTCTGCGAATGAGGCTTCTCGGTCATATAGAGCGTCGACGATGTTCAACAGGGCATGTTATCTTGGTCCAGGGGAGAAAGCTCTCAGACACTCCACGATAGATGACATGTAAGCTTCTCCTGGCTTCATCCATATATAGGCATCGGCCAAAGATCCCCAGGACGTGATGCCACGAGCAGAATGCCCTTCTCATGGACTGGCCGCGTCAATGGCCGGCCATGCAGAGCGGTGAATCGACAGGCTGGCCACAGCAAACGCAGCGAAGACAATCCTTTCAATAGTGGCGTGGCTCGTAGTGGGAGAATCCCAGGATCGGAGATCCTTTCCACCATCAGACCGTATTACGTATAGTAGTTCCAGGGAGATGGCTCTTCTTCGCTATGTTATACCTATTTCAAGTCAGTTTACATCCCAATATATCATCAAGTATGTAACTAGGGAAGTAAAGTGTAGGCTTACACAGGTGACACATACCGCAACTACAGTATAGATTGAGTATTCATACAGAACAATCTAAACTCCAGGCACAAGGGTCTCACATGTCCTCACTGACCCCCCAGCACTACCATGAAGAGTCAGGGTCATGGTTTATAAGACGACAGCATGGCAAGAGAGAAATGACGCATCAGCTCGTTCCCCGGGGCATAGAATTTGTTGCACAAGTCGGAGTCATTCGCGGCACCTTGGACTCAAGGTATATAGGCTTTGAAGATCGTCAGTGAGATCCAGCGCGATATTACTCTGGGAGAGCATTAGGCTTACCGTATGCCTGGAGAGGCTGAGATAGCCCATCCCGGAAAGTTTGCTCAGCGCACCGGTTCTTGTCTGGGGGTTGTAAATATATACCGCAGAGTGAAACCCTCCCGACGACCTTAGTTGCGTAAGGGAACGTGACGAAACCCTGATCACAGCGGACCTATGTCTCCCCTGATCTAGGTTGGCCATGGTGCCCTCCGAACGATGTGCACGAGCTGGGCATCTAAGGATTCCGGGCCGAAGCCCAAGTGCTCAACCCAAAGACGAAGTGGTCCAGACAAGGCCGACCAAGGTCAACAGGGAACCCAGAGCTAGCCGATATATAAGTTCCTTTCGATCACCTTTTTACTCAAGTTAGTATACGAATCGTGACACCATCAACAATATGCTAGCGGAAACATACCAACATTGACAAGCGGACAGGAGATATACACTAATAGTAGACAAGATAGCATGCTGCATATCTCGGCGGTCCGCATTCGATCAATGAAGCATGGAGTCGGACTTCAGTGTCGAATTATACAGACCAGAATAGTAGAAACGAAGGAAGCGATGATGCATATATAGATTGTTATGTGTTATGATATAAGAAAAGAGTACTGAGGAAGGAGACTGGTTTCGAAGGAGATGATGAGCCAGGTCTTTATACTTGTTCCATCCTCCATATTTCTCTCCATCATGTAGTCAGCTCACTGACCGAAATGTTCGTTACTTCGCAAACCCAAACTATTCGCCTCCTAAAACATATAGTTGTCCATCCAATCTTGTCACTTGTCTGTTTCCCATCACCGTGAAATCACCAGTGTTTTGCAGCAACATACCAAGCATATACGTTACACCGAGGTCACGCAATTCTTTGCTATTCATCATGATACCTAGAACATCTCATACATGGAGTCCAACTAAATAGAGAGTGTATCATTAATCCATACCAAATAAAAAACAAACCATCATCTCAAAGCTAGGTAAATGCTACCCAAACGTCTCGTAGAATCGTGAAGGAAAAATAGAGAAATAGATCAAGTGACAAGGAAAATGAAAACACGCCGTGATATGTTCTACAAATGACCGTTAGAAAAATGCAAACCCCCAAAAATCATCAGTCACCGGTTTCTGATCTTTATATGTTTAGACAATGCAACCAAACCCAACAAACTCCAATCGTCTAGACCTAAGCCAGGACCATCTCCCGCTCCCTCTTTTCCTTGCTCTTGAATAGCGCCTTGAGCATGTTGCTGCTGTGGTGGTTCGACTTGGGTCGGAGGACAAGATCCTTGTCGCTTCTTCGACTTCGTGAGTCGTCAATGCTTCGCGTCTCAATTCTCTCTGATCTCTTGCTTCGGCTTGAACGGTAGGTTCTCTCGCTATCGGCAAGACTCTCGGCGATGCTCTCTGTATCTCGTCCACTTCTTCTATCATCATCTCGTCGGCTGCGGGAGCTCTTGTGGCTCGCCTCTGATCTGTGGCTGCGATGACTTCGGCTGCTCTCGTGTGTCTTGCTCGTCTTACTTGTCTTACTCGTCCTGGTGGTTTTCGTGCTGCGTCGTGATTGAACATCGAAATCGTCCCCGAGGCGTGATCGATTAGCTTCCGGCGTAATGAGTTCCATGTCTGCGCTTTCGTCCTCGCCAAAAGGCACAATTCCTCTCCTCCATGTATCAATTGAGCTAATATCGTCATCGATGATCAAAGCCTCGTCAACTCCAGCGCTATATTCGCTCTGAGTTCTCAAGGGGGCAGGACGATCCATTGGTACACCCTCGTATGCCAGTGCCTCTCTGGCAGCCTGCGCCTCTCTCACCCTCTTGACAATCTTCCATCCACCAAAGCAAACAACCGTCACTCCTAGAACAACACTGGAGCCAATGAGGAACTGGGGAGACGCCAAGAGTGAGAAGACGGCAGGCGATCCGGTCTTGAGAAGACCGAGAAAAGCAGGCGAGGTCTTCTTGACTAGGCTGGAGAGTTCAGCCAGTGTGAGTGCCACGGCAGCAGCAGCGTCGGGGTCCTTTTGCAGGTGTGAGATGGTAGCGGTTGCGGAATGGTGTACACATTTGGCCTCTGTGAGAAGACCCTCAACACGGCTGACCAGAGCAGTAGCTTGTTTCTCCTCGTTCACTGGGTCGAGATCGGTGCGGGTGGCCAGATCCGGTGGGATGTCACCGTAGGCAAGATCCATATCGATTGATTTGCGAGGTTTCTTTACGACCAACTCACCAGTTGACCTGTTTCGGGGCACGATCATGCCTGTGCCATGGGACTGCGCAACAGAGCGGGCAACGTTACGAGGCATGGCCATTTCCATGGGCACGGTCTCGGCGTAGGGGGTGACATAGGCCCTGGAAACAGGTTTACTGGGGGCTGTTGCAGAAACCTCAGTCAAGGTCTTGAGGTTACCTTCTGTGAGTGCCTGGCGGCTGCGGGTGTCGAAGTCGTGGTCGCGGCAAGTACGACGTGAGTGAACACTGCGTGAACGACGACTGCGGCGTGAACCAGCTTCGCTTGCTTCGTAAGATTGTCGCGGCGCAGGGTCGAAATGAAAGTCGTCCTCGACAAAGCCATATCTAGAGGGTTCGCGAGGGGCGCTTCGAGATGGATCGAATGTTTGTGATCGCTTGAGGGCTTGCTGTGACTTGATTTCTGCCTTCTTTTCCTTGTATGAACCTTGGGCCTCCTTGAAGATGGAGAAGAGGTTTTTGCCCTGTGGGAGTTAGCCGTGGTATGGTTGCGCATGGCCAGGATGACATACCGTCTTAACAATCTTGCCAGAATTGTTGACAATGGTAATTGTTTGTTCGAGAACCATGGTGGGCGGCCAGTGTGTGGTGTCTTGTTGATGCCAGTATGGTACAGACGAAAGTTGCGACTGTCGCAAAGCTACGACAGGGAGGGTATAAGAGTGATGGACAGTCTGCGGAAATCGTGGAGGAGGCCAGCTCACTCTTTTGTCTGCGTCAACTTGCTGGTCGGGTTGCCGAAAGAGAGGTCTGAGTCTGACCTCAGAATGGAGCTGTAGCTGGGCGTGTTGGGAGCTTGTGTCCAAGTGATGTCCTGACTGAGACACCGGTGTCGTTATGCTTTAAATCAACAAGAAGGGGAATCCCTGGTCAGGGGAATAGCAAACAAAAAATAGGAGTCTGAATCGAGAGGGAACCGCTACCGGGGTGATTGACGTCCGGCCCGCGGTGAGATAATGGTGAAAATCTCCCAAGGGTTTAAGGTGAAGAGGGCGATGGAATTATCGTAGAGACGTGCTACTACACACAGTACAGTGCAAGTGCAGTGCAGTGGGGGGAGGTGGGATAAAACCAGAAGAGTGAAGGGTGATGGACAAAGTGGGAACCTCTGGGTGGATATCAGAGGGTTAGTGAGGGGGGTTTAAAGCGGGTGATGATCAGAGGTGTCAGTTCGGTCAAGGAAAAAACCTCCACTGAGCTGGTCAATGCAGTAACCGTGCTGTAGACTCAGGCAGTGTGGCCAGTGGAAGAGGATGCAGGAAGCTTTGTACTGTCGAGAGGAAGGATACTTTGGTTACGGAGGCGAAAGCCAAGCGATCAGAGGTAACCAAGGGTGGCAGTGGTACAGCGGCCTCCCACGGTAGCGGATGGACTAACGACAGGGAAGATGCCCCTAACCTTGTTGGTAAGGGTCAAAGTCCAAAGCCCAGTGGGAGAAGGAGAAAAAAGGAGGTGGTTTTGTGGTGGATAACAGGGCAGTGGCTCAATCGGGGGGGGCCCTACGGGGGAAAGCCGAGAAGCTTGGAAGGGTCCACTGAAAAAGTTGTCGATTGCGATGAATGGATGAGCAGAAAAAAAAAATGGGCGGGCTGGGACAAAGGCGGTGGACTTGTCGGTGTAGGGTGAATTCGGGAGAATGGACTGTGCAAGAAGACAACAGAGCCGATGGGAGGTAGAAGAGAGGGAGCCTGAAAGAAACGGGCGATGTTTGGGGTAAATGAAGGCGAAGGAGAACGATGAGGGAGGAATGAATAGAAGAGAAAAAAAAAAGACCAAGGGGATGGCAAACTTGAAAGAGGAGGAATAAGTGATTATTAGCAAGTTTACGTCCATCCTATCAATAACCCCAGATACAGACATCTACCAGTAACTATCAATCATAGATGCAACATACCATGCCATGCCATGCCATGCTACACGCGCCAACTCAACACACCTGAGACCAGTCACATCAAGGCTACCAAACGACTGGCTACATAGCCCGGCCAGGTTGGGTGTATTGGGTATCGAGTGAAAATCGGCCTCATGGTCACGAAATCGGCGAATGACAGCAACATGTCTGAGAAAAACATCATTTTTTTTGTTCCGTACAAGATTATGATATATGAGAAACCTTTGCCCAAAAAGAGAGAAAAAAAAATAGGGGACAGGAAAGAAATGCACGATGATGATGGTTGTGCATTGGCGAGGTATGTGGTATCAAGATTTCTAACCCGCTCCGTTGTAACGGTAAACCGTGTTTCCGTGGTAAATTCTACGTCAAAGAAGAGACAAACTCCACTGCTTTGTAAAGAGAAAACATCTCGAA
This sequence comes from Fusarium dimerum, assembly GCA_013623525.1. Classification (NCBI taxonomy): domain Eukaryota; kingdom Fungi; phylum Ascomycota; class Sordariomycetes; order Hypocreales; family Nectriaceae; genus Fusarium; species Fusarium dimerum. The sequence goes on from JABGLY010000588.1 coordinate 6,324, forward strand.
AGGGATTTCGTATGTGGCTGTAAACGTGGTAAAAGACTTGACGCTTGAACCCGTAATCAGATGCTTTGATGCTCTTCACGTTCTTCGTCTAGTCAGTGCAAAGAGACAAAAATGGTCTCACCAATGCACAAGGAATCACCTCAAAACCTTCCACACGATTGGTTGATTTTCAGCTCTTCTCCCAAAGTCAAATCCCCCTTCTAGGCGCTCTTCCTTTTGGTTCCCTTCCCTCCCCCACCCTCCGGGGGAGACGGAAGAGTGAAAACAAAAAGTCAGGACAAGAAAAGATTCCTGAGGCGGTTCGTAATTGATAGGTTGTTATCAATTCCCTCTAATTGACGATTGAGGTCTCGACATGTGGTGTGCCCAGAATCCTATCAAGCAGGGGGTGATATGGAGATGGAGATGGATATAGGATAGGTTAGGAATGGACTGGATGAGGTAAGATACTGTAAGTAGTTGGGTTGATAATGGCTGGATCGGACTGGGCTAGACTCTGGTTAGGCTGGACTCGGGGCCAAACTTGAGGATATCGTAAGGAATCGTCCATACTCAGCCACTCTTGCTCAGCGGTGGCTCATCGTCGACGACGACATCAAACCCAGCTGAACAGGGTATCTCGATCAAAAGCCAAAAGTCTCGATTGCGATTTATACAATTTCACATAGCCAAGTTCACAGAACAATCAACCCCCCCAAGGCCACATCAGTATCGTGGCGAAGATCATTTTGAACAGGAAAGACAAGAAGCATATGGCACCATCCTCGTGATCCTTTGAGGCCTTCCAGCGTGGAGAATTTCCAGATCGACAAACAAGTCCCGTCCTTCCCTTCTGTGCTTGGCCATTTCGGGGTTTCCTGAAGTGAACGACTACCTCAAACAGGGCATGGGCTGGACGTTCAGTCGGGAATTGAGGGGTGTGTCTATGTGCTTTGTGGTGTGTTGAACGGAGGATTTCTGGAGTGCAGGAGAATGTGCCATGTGTTGGACTGTCAGGCACCATTCTGGGTTTTGGCGAAGTGGTTGTTCGAGTACAGGAAGCATGGTAGATCACAGGTTGGTTGTATTCCATGGATTATCTTGATGTTGTGTCTTGTTGAGCTATGCCCAGACTTTTCTACAGTATCTGCGTGGGATGTCTCTAGAGGAAGTCCCTACCTTCCCAGTCTGTTTCTTTCTTTCTTTCTTCTTATCATTCCTTCCTTTCTGGTTCATCTGGTTGGTCACGTTACCCTATGGTTCAGCTCCATCTTCCGGCAACCACCAGAACCAGTGGATTGCAACCTGCATTATTCACAAACTTGTTCATTCATCTTGTTCCATCTCTCTGGTTGTTTGTCTTCTCATCAACCCTCTGACATATTCTCTTTCACATCTCACAACTCTGCCCAATTTCTGTGAACCCCTCAATCTTACACCCTCTATAACATGCATCGTTCAGAACCCACTTTCCCCTCATTGTGTCGCCCGATACTCGGCACCCCCAGCTTCCCCAGCCTGAAAAGCAAGTCTGTTTCAAACAGATATCCCTCACCATCACATCACAGCGTAGCACACAATTCAGCTCAGCTCAGCTAAGCTATAGGTTAACCCGGAATATTCAGCATCAGATCTCAACAATCACCGTTATAATCACAAGAACAGAACCATTCAGTTCAACCAGATATTAAACACCTCACACCCAACTCTCAGCTCCGCGGACATGTTCCATGATTGATCCCAACATCCTCCAACACTACAACACACCAGACTCAAATTGTAGTCCAAAACCCTAACCAGCCAAGACTCTAAACCGACGTTTTCGCAGCGTCGCCTTGAATGTTATTCCCCTCCATCCATGCACATGTTCCGATCCCCGGAATCTCCAAAATTGCCGTGATCCTACCTGACCTGACGTCGTTCCTTTCTCCAACGCATTGTCGCGTCGCGTTTCGTTTTGTTTCTATCAGAATAACGTGACCGTCTTTTCTTATATCTGAGGTAACAATGGTGTCCATTATCACACCATCTACTGTATAGATTCGTTAGATTGTTGCCCAAAGGCATTATTGCCCCAAACTTAACCCATTGTCAGTCGTCGTCGTCATCTCAAGACTCACATCGGATCATCGCCATTTTCTGCATTTGCAACATCAACAGCTCAATATGACAGACACAACACAGTCCCCGTCTCCCCCTCCCATCTCCGCTATCTGCTCTCAACTTCAATCGGCCATTTCACAACACACAGAAGACCTCGCCGACTTTGTAGGCTATTACCCCTCCTCACGACTCGAGCTGTCACCACTATCCCGAGAGCTCTCCGAGATTCAGATGGTAGCTCGTCTACTGCAGCACAACGCCGAAGGACTTGACACTGGTTCAGTAAAATTACCTCTGCGATTGCACAATGCTCTGGCAGCCGTCATTGAGAAAGCAGCGACGGCGGTGTTGGATGAGATTGATGATGCGCTAGAGGGTGGTGATGATGGAGATGCTCATGAGAGAAAGCAAGCTTGGTTGGAGCACACGACAGAGAGATTGACGCCTTTGGGGAGAATGGCAGAAACCATCAAGATTTCCATGAACTTGGGTCTAGACGCTTTGTTATTGTGAGTTTACTCTCTTCATCTCATCAACTCTTACTGACTCTCTAGTGCCATCAATCATCAACCGGAAGCCGAGCTACCTCCGTATGACAGCTCTCAGATCCTGCAGGCAACATATTCTCTCCGTGACAGGCTCGACCATGACTCTGACAACGAAGACACCCGCGTTCAGAACCAGCGCACGATTCTTACCGAGTTTGTCCAAGCCCTGAATGAATTCATTGAGCAGACATCCACAAGTGTGATTCCACCCCGAGATCGCGGCGCGAGTGTAAGCACTCCGTCTACGGGACCGCCTCCGTAGGTCATCTACACTTATCCGCACAAGTCTCTGTACTGACCAACCAGTGCCACTACTTCCTCACTCTCCTCCGAAACAGAAGATGTCCCCGACTACCATGCCATCGGCATCGCCAACCCAACCCCTCTCCGCATCGCCCTCCGCCATCTCGCTAAAAAGGAGCTCTCCAACAACGAAATCGTCCAGGTCGCCTACCTAGTTCGCCACTCACAGCCCACTATAGCCGTCTCAACCAAGGTCCCTCCCACTCGTTTCTTCGACATGTCAGCCAACCAAGTCTCATGTCTTTCTAACCAGCAAGGCGTGGACATGCTTTTTGCTCGCAACGGCCGTCACTGGGCATATCTGTGTGAAGAGGACCCGAAGGACCTACAAGCTTTCCTCCACGATGGCATCAAGTTCAAGAAGCCAGTCGTTTACATCGGTGACTATATCAATGGTAGCAGACTCCAGCAGGCAAGATGGCCCGGCATCAAACCATTGGCTTTCTCACACGACACACGTTGGCTCGCCGTCGCAGGAGCCCGCGGTCGTATCGGCCTTTTCGACGTCCGCTCAGGAGGCGCCCTTGAAAAGACCATCCTTCTCAACATCCACCTCGACGACGTCACCCATGCCGTCTTCACCCCCGATAACAGATCCCTCGTCACGGCCTCTCGCGACGGAACCATCCGTCTCACCGACCACCAGTCACAAAAGTCCATCGCCAAACTCGAAACAGACACATGGCAGAAACCTCTCCTCCTCGGTGTTACGCCCAACAGCGAGGTCATCGTCTCCATCTGGGGTGATACCGTCTTTCACTGGAACAACGCAACGGCCGCTCTGGAATCATACAGTCTCAGCACCCGTCGACAAAGAGAAGGCTGGCCTATAGCCATGAGTGCGGATTGTAGATTTCTGTGCTGCCGAACTGACGATGGTGTGGACGTGAGTGACTTGTATTCTGGAAGAGTCCTGCATACAATCAAATTCCAAAGAGGATTCGTCACGGCAGCGGCGTTTAGTTGGGATGGGAAGTATCTGATATTGGGGAAAGCCGCAAGCTGGATGGGCATGAGAGTCACGACATCTACATTGGATGTATGGGAATTGTTATTCTAAAAAAGAAGTTCAAGTCTAGGAGTTTAAAAATGACTACTGATTTTTTTCTTGTTTCGTGTATAAATCTATCATTCGATAAATACTCACTCAACCTCTTTCCACCTCGCCTCCAAATAACCAACCTGCGATACGTGCCCTCCAAGTTGCGCCCTCAACTCACTCGCCTGTCTATCATAGCCATACCCCTGCGCAACGAACTCGTTCGCATGTCCATACCCAGCATACGAGTTACCGACCGTGTAGCTATGTCCCATGACCGCATCCTGACTCCATCCCATACTCTTATATACTGTCCCCTGAACCCCCAGCATCTGCGCCTGCATTGCCGCTATCTTCTGCTGGTTCAGGATCTGCTCGCACTGCATGATGGTCTGCGTATAGATGATGTGTCGTTGCTCAGCGAGTGCGAGAAACGAATCCACGTCTCCGGTTGTGCATGCTGTGGTGTATAGACTGCGCATACGGGGGGAGAACAAATCACACATCCTCGGCGTCGGTTTGTAATCCCCGTGAAGTGCAAACCGGGATTCTAAGGATGTGCCCTTTGCGAATGAGATGTAACACTCCTCACAGATGGACATGACTCCCCATCCCCACCACTTCCGATCCTTCAGCTGCTGTCTGCCCTGGCACTTCGGCACGTTTCCCCACCTTGTGGCATACTCACTCAGTATACCCGGATCACCAAGGAGACGTGCCTGATCCCACGACTCAAGAAGTGCAGGGCCGCGAGGATGCGCCGTGTTGAAACTGCATACCCATGCTTCGTTGGGGGGAATACCGCTCTTGGGGACAAAGTACCGTGAACCTCCGATTGTTCTGACAAGACCTTGGTAACAAGCACCACAGACGGCGAAGCCTGGAGGGTCGGAGGGGAGGGTGTACCATGCTGTATTAGAGACGCCTCTTGGGTTGCAGAAGGGATACTTCTCCAGTCTGGATAACGCGATCCAGAAAATCCCCCTGTTCTTCATCAACAGAGCGTGATGCATCGGGACGAAGATATTGAGACATCCCATATCACACGTAAACTCCCCATCACCACCTTTAACCTCCACCATCCTTCCTTGATCCTCCGTCTTATAGAAATAATCCATAAAACAACCCCCACAAATTTGCAGATTACTCGATCCATCACTGACTTTATACCACTGTCTCTCACTTCCCCTCACGGCGTTTTGACCGGGGCACATCTGTACCTGACTTCTTGCGATGTACTCCTCCTTGAAAGAAGACCAGTTATTCGAGGAAGCATGTTTCTCAAGCATTCTTTTGATGAGATGCATGCTTGTATCGCAGAAACAAGGTCCTTCGGGACTTGTGAGGGTGAAGTGATGAGCGAAAGTCGTAGAGGCGATGATATCCTCATAACAAGCTTGACAAATTGTTCCGTGAGGGATATCTTCCGCGGCGTACCATTTCTCCCCCTCGATGGTTACTCTCTGCGGACAATCCCTCAGCAATATTCTCTTCTTCATAAACTCCACCAAGGGTGTCAATTTCCCCGACGAGATCGCCTCCGGAAGAAGATATCTCTTAACCCTATCCGTCTCAAAACGACATTTTCTCTTCTTCCCGTCATCGTGGTAGATTTGCATAAAGGATCCACGAAAGGGCGTGTCGACAATATACTTGACGTAGCAGTGTGCACAGATGGTGAAATCCGGAACGTCAGGATGGTAGACCCAGTGCTGGGGTTGGGAGGATAATTCGGAAGTACACTCTGAGAAGGGTACGACGCCTGCGGGATGCTGGGCTGGGGGTGGAGGTGTAGATACGCGAGGGGGAGGCGGTGATGATGGAGGGGATACATGTGAACTGGTGTGCTGGCGTTGAGTGTCAGAGGTGGACACCAGCGGGGGAGGGATAGGATTAGGATCTTGCTGCGAAGGCTGCCCATATGCTGACACCATCGGTGGCGGAGGAGGTATATGCACCTGTTGACCTAGATGCGAAGTCTCAGACACAACTTGACTGACAGGTCTTCTCGGCAACGCAGGCCGAACATCCTCAAGCGGTGTCCTCGGCGGTAACGACGGCCTTTCCTCCTCGTCTCTAAGCCGTTCTTGAATCTCCCTCTCAATACGCAACTGCTCCTGAATAACATCCCGTTCCCTCTCTTCCGCTTGTTTCTGTTGCTTAACCAGCAACTCCCTTGCCGAGATTTCTGCCTCTCGTTGAGCTTGCCTCGCTTCTTCCAGAGCCTGGTTTGCAGCTTCATCCAACTTTTTCCTTTCTTCCCTGTTTTCAGCATACATCTTTCCCACTAATCGTCCTGATTCCCTTTGAGTCCCCGTTGCTTCTGCCAGAGCGTGAACCGCACTCATATCCAGCTCCTCCCTCTCATAGATATCCTTAGAAGCACTCTGAACTGTCAACATTGCCATCTCCTCCTCCGCCTTTCGAACTTGTTCCTCGTAGTCACTCTTGTACTGCGCCGCCAGCCTTTCCGCTTCTTTCCATTGTTCAAAAGCTCTTCGTTTGGCTTCTTGAACAGCTTCTACTCTCTCCATCTGTGCTCGTTTTTGATTCACGGTTGGATATGGGCTTGGTGGGCCATGTTGTGCTGGGGGTGGAGGGACTGGCGAGGTTGGATATTGAGGACTGGGCTGAGGGGATGAAGTAGGTTGATAAGGCGCAGGTGGTGGTGGTGTATGCTGATACTGTTGATACTGCTGTTGATGATTTTGCTGTTGTTGATACATCTGCTGATAATGCTGTTGCTGCTGCTGCCAACTCGGAATCGACACATTCCCCGAGCCCCCCTGACTCTGTCTCTGCTGCTGTCTCGTCCTCTGATACTCCTCACCAGCCTTTGCGACAAGATCATTAAACCACGCCATATCTTGAGAACAGTCCCGAGTTAAAGGCATGCGTCACTTAACTGTAAATGAGAAAGGGAGGACATGTCGATCTTATGCATCTAGAGGCGGGGCTTTGATATGATCCTTCCATGACCCTTGTTTCTAGGCGCATTTTCAGCTCGGCTACAGCGGAGGCTGACTGCAGGGATGTTTATTATATCGTGGGGAAATAGCTAGACGGCTTCATGACGAGAAGTGTACTGCATGTATATCGTGTATAACCTACACCTGGTTGAATGCATGCCATACCAACAACATCAACAATAACTACTCTGTTGACACATGTAACGACAGTCTCCAAAATCACCTCCTTGGATAATCGCCAGATCAAGACAGACTGGAGACTAACAAGAATGCCTAACCAGCACGACTCCACTGCGGAATTCCAACTATCGGACATGGATATGGCCGCGTCCCACATCGAGACTGAGACGTCTTGATTGTGCGTACCATCACTGTCCAACTTACAACTTACATACCTAGATACTACACTTACTCTCACCACATCTCTCTTCACTTGATCACCAGGTCACCCATCAGACAGACACAACACCAACGTATAAACCATAGTCATCAATATTCGTCATGCTATATCGCTGCTAACCTGCCCATGGCATTACTTTACTTACACCACCGATCAGAGCCAGATAACACTAGCTGTCTTGTCTGAAGGAATAAAAAAACTCTCCCTCTCCCATAACAAATATCAACAATTGAAATAGGTATATGTAACGATACCTCCTGAAACCGAAAAACGCCTCTCCGTCCATGCAGTCAAATCCCTTTTCATGGCCGTATATGAATGTGTAGTACAAAGATATGCGAGACCTCTCAACGCCATTGGTTGTTCGTCGATTATTCCTTTGCTTTTTCTTTTTCGTGATCTGTTTCCACTCTTCTTGTCTTCTTTGCCCAAACCTCCTCATTTCTGCAATTTGTCCCCTCTTCCAGGTCGAATCATATTGTAAAACCATTGATGCAAGTCTTGTTGTATGTTTCATTTCCTCGTTCATCGTCGTCGTCGGTTGGCTAGGATTGCTCTTCGTCTTCCGCCGCCTAGGCTTCTTCCTCAATCATGGCTCTAACCTCAGGTTCATTGAGCAGGATTCGCTTGCCCAGCTCCTCTGGTGGCTTGCCATCACGAACTGCTCCAAAATCGAGAATCTGTCATCACGGTTAGCCTCAGTTATTCATTACCAAGTTCTTCATCATCAAACTTGCCTCGACATATGTGAGTGAGTCTCGCTGCACAGCCGCAACACATCGTCGTTCGTCGAACTTGACCTGCCAAACACCACTCAGGTCACTCAGCAAATCCTGAACACACTCTCCAGTGCGCACATCCCACATCTTGACTGTTTTCTCACTGCCGCTGATGACCTTCCTTCCGTCATGCTGGAAACAGGTGATAGCGCCGGTGTGCGCCATCAGCGTGTTCCTGCACTTGCCATTTTCAGGGTCCCAGATACGGAGAGTAGAGTCTGCTGCGGCCGACACAAGTCTCTCGTCGCGGAGGTCCAACAGTCCGACAAGTAGGCTATGTCCTTCGAGAGTAAACAAGCAGGCGCCTGTTGCCAGATCCCAGATCTTGACTAGAGAGTCCATCGATCCAGAGATGCATCGGTTACGCTTGTGATCGAGCACAACAGAATACACCTTTTGCGAGTGGCCGTGAAGGACATGCAGAGATTCACCAGTGCTGATGCGCCAGACGCGAACAGTGCTGTCATAAGAGCCACTGACAAGAGTGTCCCCATAGGCTGAGATGGCACGCACCGAGTGCGTATGGCCGGACAACACACGGATGAAGTAGGGGCAATCGGACTCCTGCGCTGGTGGGCCTGTCTGGATGTAGCGTCGAGAGCCAACCTCAGGGAGACGCCAGACTCGAAGTTGACTATCCCTGGAGCCGGTAATGATCAAGGGCTTCTGAGGCTGCATGATGGCCTCGCCACTCGAATCCCTCCCAGTCTCGGTGGGCATAAGAATCTGCAGACATCTGACAGTGCTCGTGTGGCCGTAGAAGACCTGCTGACATAGACCCCGTTCAATATCCCATACACGAACAGACCGGTCAGTGGAGCCAGACACGAGCATGTTGCCCTCATACTGAAGAGCCCACACACCACCCTCATGTCCCTCGAGCTTCTTGCGGAGCTTTCCAGTCTTGGTGTCGTAGATATGGATCAAGGTATCGTCACTTCCGGTAATGATCTTGTCTTCGTCAAACTGGAGACAAGTGATGACATGACGTGGGTGAGCTGCAAAAGCAACATGGCCAGGCTTGACCTCGCCGCTCGTCCAGCTCTTGCGGATCATGTGATGTCGACGGTAGAGCGACTTGAAAAGATGCAGCTGGCGAAGGCTGGGCAGACCAAGCTGGGGATCCGAAACAGCGGCGGCGGCGGCATTAGCAGCCGACAGGGGCCCTTCGGACTTGTGCTGCTTAGGCTCTGCCAAGGATTTTTCATCCCGTGAGGGTGCTTCTTGGGCGCTGGCTCGTCGCTTCGATCTCTCGGCCGACGAGTAAGTGTTGAGCGCTCTCTTTCGCTTCGATGTTCGTGACTTGGCAGCGGTTTCCTGTCGGAGGGTGCGTGTGAGTTCATGCTCCGTGGAGGTAAGTCGATTCCGCATGCTCAAGTCCTTCTCATAACCGTTGGCGCCTTCGGGATCCTGCCATCCCCAGCCCTGGGTGATGGCCTTCTGAAGTTCACCTGGTGATAGGGTGTAGCCGTCATGGTCAAAGAGCTCCTTCCATCCCGTTTCATTGCGATCAACAATGTTACGCCAGTGCTTCGATACCTGGGCAGCCCGGCATAAATCCCGATGATCCAGATGTGATAGAACGCAATATCCAAGCTCAAGAGGTAGCTTGTCAAGGAAATCGCACTTCATGGCAGGGTTGACCGTGTTCGCAACCAAGCGGAGCGTGGGACGGGGGCATCGGCGGAGGAACTGATACATCATGAAAGTCTTCATCTCGGTCTTCATGGAATCAAATGCCTCCAGGAGAGTTTGGGTATCGACCACAAGTGGCTGACGCTCGGATGAGCCGGCACTGACGAGAGCTTGACTGTCATTGGAACCAGCACGAACCAGAGCCTGTGAGTCCCCATCCTCGGCCAACTGTGATTCTTCGATCCAGGCAGGATCAGAGTCCGTCGTCTGGAAACTAGACTGGGCTTCGTCGTTATCAGCCGAGTGAAGCTGAGCAGCAGCTAGGGTGGGAGATAATCTCGGACTAGGAAGACTGGCATCCTGGGCGGTAACAGTGTCTATGCTGGGACGAGGGTTGAATGGACGCAAGGCCGTGTCGGAAAATGGCTCCGCATCAGTGTCGGTGATGGGAGGCGTAGCCACGTTGCTGCCAAAGACGGTATGTGTATCGCTTTCGATGGGACTACTAGCATCACGGTGAACAGCCTGGGCGGAAGATGCTTCGGGTGAATGTTCAAGTCGGTCGATGTGCAGAGAACGTCGTCGGGATGACCGATCAATAGCACTGTTGATCTCTGAAGTATCAGGGGTGGCAGGAAAGCCAGATGTTGCCCTTGTTGTTCTGTCGGTAAGATCGCGACGGCTAGAACTATGTGCGATGGAGCGACGGAGCTTGTCCGACGCAGCGTTAATCTGTGTCAGCAGACGAGAAGGTCTTCGGGGTGGGTTGGATATGGGGTGTGCCCATTCTGGAGATTCGTCGGGACTGGCTCTGGATGTGCGGGAGCGGCGGGGGTAGGCTTCTGAAGGTGATAGATCTCGCTGAGGAATTCGACTTGGACTCGGCGACGCGGCTGGTGATTCGGCTTTGAGAGGACCAGTAGTACATCTCTCGTTAGCAAGTCGCTTGGCCTGTATAGATATTAGCAAATCGTCCCTGTATGTGGCAGCGGGCGGAAGTCTGCTGGCTGATGTTACACAATAACTGACCTGCTTTCCTTCTGAGGGACTGGCGGGGCTCTTGAGCTCTTCCTCCTCATCCGCATCATCATTGCCTTGAAGGTTATAAGAGAAGTTGATTAACTCAGGAGGGGTAGGTTTCATGGCTAGAGGGTATTCTTTCGTATCCAGGTTCTCGAGAGGAATAGGGTCTCGAACGAAAACGTGGGGGAATTTGCGGGTAAGACGGGTCGTTGTGGTAACCGTCTTTGTCTCGACACATTCGCTAACCTCCAACTGAAAACGACGGGATCGGTTTTGTGAGCCTTCTGAAATGTTGACGGCAACTGTTTGTGAAGGTTTGTTTTGCCTCGGCTCAAGAGCCTGGCTGCTGGGAGATGGTGTCATGGCTCTTAAGTTTGCGTGAACGTACGTGTATGGTTCACGCTTGTGGCTCTTATGGAGACGGGACGCCGAGGATGAGAAGTCGATCGAGGTAAATGGTCAAGGTTATGGACAGCTGGTAGTATATGGTACTAGGATGAACAAACCGAATGATGGGTATGTGAAGTACGAGTGATGAACGAGGCTGAACAAATCGTAATAATATGGAAACGCGACCAGATATGAACAAGTCAAGTCGCTGGGATGGGTGTAGGTCGACGGATACCAGACTGTAGACCTCTATGATCTGAGGATGGTATAGAGGATTGGTATGAGGGGAGGGGGGGTGAATCAAGGGTTGTTGAAAAAGGGCACGCGTGCGCGAGGGTCGACAATGACCAAGACTGGACTTGACGATATGGAGTCGAAGGGGCCGAGGGCGCAGGCAAAAAGCGAGCGGTGAAGACACGCTGGATTCTTTTTGATTAGAAAGGAAAAAAGATGGAAAAAACAAAAAGGGCTGTTGACGGCAAACAAAGAGCAGACTCCTCTTGTTCTGAGAAGAAGTTTTTGTTTGCTGAACTCTTGTTGCCTTTCTCCCCGAAGTTGTTGTTGGCCGACTTTGGGACTTGGTTCGGGGTAAGAAAGTGAGGAGGAGACGGGAATGGGTATTTGGGGCGAATGGTTGAGTCGTGAGTGGTGGCATCGGCCTTGGGGGGGGGCTTTCGATGTGACCACTAGGGACTGCCGTGCAGGATTTTTGGGTAAGGTACGTGACAAGCCAGCACAGTGAGGAAAATTGGTTTTTTTTTGCGGGCTTAGGTTCCATGTTGGCAGAACACTGTAACTTGGCTGTACCTAACCTAAGGGAACTGGACTTGCCCGGCTTTATTCCACAGTGGAGACTCAGCAGGATCCTGCCTGCAATGCTTTAGGTACCTTTTTTCCAATGCTTGCCAAAGAGGATTTTTAATAATGGGGCTTCAGTCTTGCAACATTGTGATTCGTTAAATGGTACGCTAGAATGTCATATCATTGGCTAGAAGTACCAAGAAAAAAGGGCAGTTCGGGGAAGGGACGCCCGCCCTTGCCTACAGCATCATCACCAACTAAAGTCCACTTGCATGATAACTGAACAGCGATACGCGGGGTTGGGGGGAGGAGACTTATTGACATGCAGGATAGCCCATCAGCTCGTTGCAGCACTCGGAAAAGCCCAGCTATGGCGGATTTGCTGTTTGCTATTTTGGAACCTCATTGTGTGATAGCCGGTGTTGCTACGCGGCGTAGTTCGTCTAATAATCCTGGATTTCTTCACTTTGTACGTGCGGGGAGAAGCGAAAGTGGCAGCTCGCCATGGGCGCCTCATGATGGACAAGATGTGAATCACATTGCGTTGGACAAGACTAGATCAGATCAGATGTTCCCCTTCTTTGTCCAAGGCATGGTTTCATGGATTCTTGTTCTTTCAGATCAAGTTCCATGGCATGGCGTTAACCTATTCTCGCAAACCATGATTATCGAGATTCTATTTTGTCTGGAGGCGTCAATGTCTCTTCTCATCCAACGACAATTGTACAACCCGGTCAGTCCGTCTCCTGTAGCATTCCATTCCTACATCACACACGTGATCAATCCCAAATGGCTACCTTGAATGTCCAACAGATTTCTAGACGACGGGTGGGGCTTGTGCGTCTTTTCCCTACATTCTGGGGATGCTCAAATAAAGATGCGAGAAGTGGGAGACGTGGCGGCAAGATGTGTGTGTTTTGGTGGTTGTTAATTCAATGCCTTATTAACGCGTTCAATGCTGGTTTGTTATGATGCAGAAAGACAAGGGAGACGGAGTTAGTCCCAAGGGAACGGACACTATTAAACTTCAAACACTAGATGAGGAAATAATCAGAGACCAACGATCTAAGACAATGCTTTTATGTCCGATATCCGCTTATATCCCTGACACGTTATGTTTGCAAAGATTCATTTACTTTTTTTCACTTTTCAAACTGCTTGAGAACAATGAAAAGAGACAACATCATGGCCATCAATCAAGAGGATCATGGGATAGGGAAAAAGAAGGGTCCAGGTCCGGTCTTGTAGGACCACCCGGCCGCAGCCGTCTTGGCCAAGATCCAGGATCCGCATTCGCCACATGGCTGACAATGAAAGAGGACAGAGAAAATTATTTCTCCCTTGATTAGTGATCTATTGTGATTGTTTCATTGGAGCGTTCAACTCCTGGTTCGATCATACTCAGTTGATGCAGGCATTATTAGCTGAACATACCCGTTAATCATGGCCTTATTAACAGAATAAAATATTCATTACCATTACAGAATACTTGCAACTACTGGAGAAGGTTGTATATCTATTGATTTTTGATATCATACTTGACATGGTCATTTTCCCAGTCCAGACCCCCATAATTCTAATGATGCCCTCCGTCCATGATGTATCAACACTTGTAAGAACATGATATCTCAACGTCCAACAATACCGGTTATTCCAATACTCAAATAGTCCTCAAGTAACGCCATTCCCTGTTGTAATATGATTAGATACATACACTACAGATCCCTTATGCAATATACACGGGCATTCGGCTACCCAAAAGTTCGCTCTTGCTAATCTGCACGTCCAGTTTGTTGAAATCATGCAACATCAGCCAGCAGATCATTCTGAAGATCAGTGTACACCACACATCATCATGCGAGACCTTCTCATCACCTAGAGGAATTTCGCCTTCAGGCTTCATTTCATCATCGGTCGATATCTCTGAAAAGTCATCACCAAGCTCGCCTTGGTCGATTGTCAGCGTCTCTGGAGCCACCTTGGAAGGAGTTTCTGGTCGAGGGAGAGGGGGCACAGGGGACGCGGGTCGCTGAGCTTCACGGATGCTGCTGGCTTGTGTCCGTAATGTACCGGTCCGGCGGAATCCGTGGCCTGTTGGTACGGTAATACTGGCGCGACGGTCGGTAGTCGTTCTTGCGCGATCGACTACTTGAGGGCGGACAGCGTTGAAGTAAACATCCATGAACTTGTGCTGTCGCTCATCTGGGCTCGCTTCATGCAAGTCTTCGAATCGAGGGATGGGAGGTCGAGGCGGATTATCCCTTGAGACTGCCGACGCCGGAGCCCAGCCTGTTCGCAGGGACATGGCATCCGACATACGATCATCTTCGTTGAGAAGTGCCAGAACAACCTGGATATGTGACCGAAGCACATCCTGCACTATTTCTCGTCGCTGACTCTGCTTCTCCGTCTCCAATTCTGAACCCGAAGATACCGAAGTGTCAGTGGGGACGCCTGGCCTCTTTGCCGTCAGAATCTCATCACAATCATTGATAGCTTCTCGCAAAGCATTGAGAAAGTGCAGTTGTTCAGCAGGGTCTTTATTCTGAGAGCTGTTCAGAATAGTCGCCACATGTCTGGCAATAGCTAGGAAAATCCTCCTGTTTCGGGATATGGTAGGTAGCTCGTTGCCAAAGAACTCTTCATACGCCTCCATGACCTTGACCAAAGACAGAGAGCGCTTATCCCACCTGTCGCAGGTAGGGTTAGGGATGAACGTAAACATGCTGCCCTTGATATAAAAGGTTCTGCTTAGCATGCCGAGGATCTCAAATGACACTGACTAGGTTAGTAAGAGTCTTCGACATATTTCGGATGCCCTCACCTGGGAACAGATGCGAGGTGTGCTTTTCTGGGTCTCTAAAGCACCGTACCGCATTGTTATTACATCCAATGACAATAAGTGTCTCTGACAACTCGTTACGGGTTGCCATCTGCAGGGAAGCCAGGTTCTGCGGCTCATCCCCCGGGGCTTCTAAACGTCTCTGATCCAACGTCTCACGGTAAATAGTAGGAACATATCCGAAACAGAGTTCCTTAATCTCATCCACAGGAATGACTCGGTTACGTTCAAATTTGGATTTCCCGGAGATGCTGAACGTGAACATAAGGCCCAGATCGCTCACTTTTTCACCAAGGACCATGAATCCGTTGCCCTCGGCACGATATCGATCACGTTTGCGGTCAAACTCCTTCCAGTATACACCGAGGGTGGCCATCAACTCGATAAGATGGCATACTGTTGTGGTGGCGTACGGACGAGAGACAGTAGGGGGCATGGTATCCCAACTCTTTCGTTTCTTTTGCAGTGCGACGGCCAAGGTGTGGTGCTGGTCAAGGTTCGGTGGTTCAAGTAGAATACCATCTTGTTCGGTTTGATCTGTTGAGATAGGTCCTCTCTTTGTGTACTGTTCGATCTGCCAAGTACGAGAATCATGCTCCATTCTGTGCACAGCAGAGAGCAATATTGTCCACGACGCTCGTTCATTGTCGGCCGTGTGAATGCGCTCCTTGCGCGATCTATTCTTGTAGTCGGCTCGCTGATCAATCTTCATCTCCGATCGAGTATCGTCCAGGCTCTGCTGGGTTCCCGTCAGGAAGTATATCTTTTCGTCTGGTAGTGGGCCATGTTTGTTATCAGGGGAGCACAGAAAAATGACTGGTGCCTCAAACTCGACTTCAAAGCGAAGTTCATCCCAGGAGAAGCGACGGGTTTTTGAATCGGCCCAACGACCCATGACCATGGCATTGCATTGTGAATAACCAGCAGCAGAAGCATAGTACTGTTGCATGACTTGCATGAAGGTAGCAGCCAAGGCAACGAGAGAGACGAGGAGGGCAACGACGGCCACAATGACCTCGGGATCGGCCGCGCCATCATCAGCCATAATGGGTTGAGTTTTGTTGTAATTACAGTTATTCGATGAGGAATGACAGTATTTCAAGACAAGGTGATGTTCAGGTATCGAGGTTCGTAATATCAAGCTGGCTCGTTTCGAAAAACAGAAATCGTGTCGCGTAAATCGTAAAATCAACTGTCGTTCAGGGCTATAGCTAAAGG
The DNA here is from genome assembly GCA_013623525.1 of Fusarium dimerum. Taxonomy (NCBI): domain Eukaryota; kingdom Fungi; phylum Ascomycota; class Sordariomycetes; order Hypocreales; family Nectriaceae; genus Fusarium; species Fusarium dimerum. The sequence goes on from JABGLY010000588.1 coordinate 22,353, forward strand.
GTAAGAGAAAAAAGGGGCTGACGTTGCTGTACACGATAGCAGCATCAGGAGCCCGTTCAGCTTTTAAATCATGACAAAAAACATCATGCCGGACATGAGAGAGGAGCTGAAACGAGAAAAAGGCAGAAAAAAGCGAGAGGGTGGTAAAGAAGTTCGGAAGAAGCCTTGTCGCTTTGCTCAGGCGTTAGATCTGCAAGCTGCGGCGCGTACCCGGCAATTAGGGGATAGTGGAGGTGGTGCCTGCCAAAGACATTCGAGGGTCTTAGCCTCCTTGGGGGGTGTGGACTTACGGGAGGGAACATTAGTTCGATTAAGGCGGCTGGGCTGAGTTTTGGACCCCTCAGTATTTCTACTGCCCCATTTGCTTGGTCATTGATGGATAACCGTGATTCTGGACCTACAAGTCCTGAAATAAGACTATTCTAAGTCGAATTTTATGCAATATGGTGGTTTCTGATACGGAGTCATTGTTGGTTTGTTCTTGGAGAATTGTCGATAAGCCCCCAAATCTTCAAGCTCGTTCCATCGTTATTCGGGATGACGTCGCTAGTACACAGCCCTAACAGCCGCTTGAGGGTTAGTGGTGTTGAGGTTCCTAGGTCCCTCTGAAACTGGGTCTCGGTTGCTAAAGTGTATCCGCTTCAGCGCCCGGCCAAGAACTGGCTTGACAGATAAGTTGGTGGCTGAAGGTTCATGAATTGAGTAATCCTCTGTCTTGAACAACGAATGAGTCAGTTAAATGTGTATCAACCAGATTGACAAGTATAAATCTATTACAATTGGTATCCATCAAATATAGATGAGCTTGGCAGCTCCCAGTTGGTGTTGGAGATGTCTGGCTAGTAACCCAACTTGCTCCCCTAATCCATAGCTTGAACCACTTGCGAGCTGACATCAACAGGTTACACAACGCTGGAGAACGAATAAGCGAGACTCGATCTCTTATAATAAACTTCCATTAATAAAAGTCTTGTTGATAGGCTGGCTGTGTGATTCTTCCCTATGGTTCGCTACCACTGTACCTACAGCGTGCTAAAGGCTGGCTGTATTTGACTCCTGGAGTGCTGACGCAGACCATGCACGGTGGATGGATGGCCTCGACAACGAGCGTCACAACACATAGGAAGGGATAGAGGGAGCATTAAAGCCCTCTTGCAATGCGGGCGCTTCTGCCTTTGACAAGTCTCTTGTGACTGAGTTGATTCAACATTTTCCGTCGCCGTAAATTAACACGATGCATACCAGATTGATTCTCGTTTGACACGCGATCATACCATCGTATCATTATTCCTCGTGACTATCTAATAGATGATTAGATTCGTAACGTGACTGGATGATCTGGCGGCAGTGTTGAGACAGTATAAGATATAAGCCTCGAATATCCACACTTTATCAAGTTTCAACTGTCTACTTTCAACTGCCTAGAAACCGCAGCGGAAACCTCGACTTCGGAACGGACACGGAATAGGATACGAATTAATTATTCCTTTTGATCACCCCTTTATCTCCGTTGACGTCCCTTTGATCGCCCTTCTATCTACTTCGCCCAGCTGTAATCCATAATAGTTGCCTAATGCCTCAATTCTCGCCCCCTCGTTATTAAACGTCTTTTCGAAAATCTTTTCTCCATTGCTGCGCAACTTGAAAGCATTGTTATCTAGTATCAGCTGTCCTGTGAGTGGCTTATCCTCCAACACGTCTCGCTGCGGTACCTCTAGACGCTCATCGTAAATGTTGACGGCAAAATCACCGTCCGCCACGAAAAGAGTTGTGATGACTCTTTGTAGAAAGATACTTGTAGGTGACTTCGAGGGCCCGAGATTCATGACTTTGACATCTTGCGGGAGCACCTCAAAATCCGGGAAACAGTACATGACGGTCCAGTCATCGCTCTTTGGGTCGATCTTATGCTCATAGATCCAGACCTTGTTGTGTTGGTTGAGTGCCTGGGAAATTGGACCATAACGAAGTCTCATTTGTGTTTCTCCAAGATGAGGTTTGATTGCCTCGCCGTCAGGTTTCATTTCCAATGGAGCGATAGGGCCATTAGACCCGAATCCGACGTCAACTGAGTATCGCTTCTCTCCGACGGTGACAATGTTGACGCAGTGTGTCAAACCACTGAAGTCGCCCGTGTCTGGATTGGCAACTCTAGAACCAGCAAGGTACACCTCAAAACCAAGATTCAAGAGGACGGTCTTGAACAGAGTGTTTTGTTCCATGCAATAGCCTCCTCGTCGCTGGATGACCATCTTGTCAAAGAGGTGCGCCGGATCGGTATCGATGACCCGATGCCATGAATAATGAAGGGTGAGATTCTCAAAGGGGACATTTCGAAGGTGAAATCTTTGAAGAAGAGCCAGATGGTTGAGTAGCTCATCATCATTCAGGTCGGCTGCATGTCGTCGATGATGGCGAGGAAGTCGGATGCGATCAAAGTATTGATCCAACTGAGCTGGTGTTAAGTTGTGGTACTTGGAGCTGTCCATTCTGGGCAACAGAATAATAGACCGGTACAGTAGGCAGACTTCGTGGGGATGGCCAGGCCTACAGTTGGGTTGTCAGGATTAACTTAAGTAACGAGGAAGTGCGTTTTCGGGTAAGGGATCGTGATAGCATCCGCCGTGTACTAATAGGTCATGAGCCGTCATCCGCTATCCGCTTGGTCCACAAATGTATAAGTTTTTATTAACTAATGGGACTAACGAAGCTGGATTAATAATTCATCATGGAAGCCATCATTTGTCCCATCATGACTGATAACTTTCCTGACGTTCCGAGGCTTTTCCTCAAGCAGATCGAAAACACATTGTTCAATGATAGTGGCATATTGCCCAAGATGGCCTGGTCAGGATTGCTTGACATTTGGGTGCAAGATACCATCCCTTCGACTGCCGTATGGTAGCATCTTCGTATGATCAGGGATGCATGGCTAGGTTGTTAAAAATAATCAATATCAAGGTCCAAGATCTTTAATCTAAACTTTCGAGTAGCCTCGGTAAGAGACGTCGGTCAATTTTGTACAAGTAATGATAGGTTAAGCCGATCTATTTTCCCATGCAAATACAGCACGGCATGTGGGTTACAATTTACAAACGAAAATGTTGCTTTCTATACGACAAACGCGGATACTAACAAAGCCCTTCTTAAAAAGAGTAGACGACTCCGAACTCTTTTTCCAGGTTTTTAGATAATAATAACCAGTTGGGGGAGGCGCAGGAGCACTGCCTCTATCTAATCTTCTCCCCCCATACATCGCTCTCGGACTCATACGGTCAACCTTAACCTTGGACGGCCTGAGTCATCGGCTCACCTTTGATCTCTGGCGAATGACTACCAGAAACACAATTATCGTACCGCTGGTGCTTTCCATAAGTAAAGCCATGTCAGCCTCCAAGATTATATCTTTTGTCCATCAATTGCTCCAGTCGGTATCCCGCCAACATGGCTAATACAACTACTCATGGTCCTCATGACCTACTAGTTGTACTCGATGCCACCGCTTCCATGGGCAACTTCATCGATGCATTGAACAAATCCCTTCCAGAGATAATCAGCCTTTCCGCTCTGACTGGCTGTTTCGAACGTATCGGCATTATCGCCTACCGTGACTACTGCGGCGGACAACTAATAGAATGGTCTGGATGGTGCTCTCCCTCCAGTGTCGCCCAAGGCCCTGACATCGTCAGCCAGGACGATGTACTGAATATGGCACGAGACATCCAGGCGTCGTATGGTGGTGATATGCCAGAGGCGGCCAAGACCGGCTTCGCAAAGGCATACCAGGAGATGAGGGAGAATGCTACAACCATCATTCTCTTCTATGCTGATGCTCCGCCCCATTTCGAAGAGACGGGAGGTCAGAACTACAAAAAAGAGAGAGCCGCCCTCGGAAAGACAGGGAGCTACGGAGGGACTGGCCGTCTCTTCGCTGACTGGACCTCAGCTGCGAGAGCTCTTCGCGTCGCGCCCAAGAAGGCTGTTGTTTTTTCCATCACCGTCGAAACAAGCATCCCCTACTCAACCTCTTTTCTCTACCTGTCCACAGCCACTAGAGGTGCCCAGTTTGCTACCAAGCCTACCTCCGAACAGATCTCAAAATTAACGCTCGGCCTGCTGCTGACTTGGATGGGAGCTGGGCACGCACTAGAGAACGACGAAACATACGGTGGTGATATGCTCAAATACAAAACAACTTCGAAGTTGGGCCTTGCGAAGAGCGACTCTGAGGAGGCGTTTCACAAGTATGTCGCAAAGTTCTCCGGTCATGACTATCGAACAGTTAGCCAGAACATCACCCGGACCAAAGTAGCCCTCAAGGACATGCCTAGCATGCTCGAGGCTAGAGGTCCCAGCGTATGCAACTTCGCCAAGAAATACATCGAAGAAGAAAACTACAAGAAACTTGCTGTCGAGCAGCTGGGCCGAATCATTGTCTACAACGTATCGGCAATCTCCTTGAACCCCATCTTTGGCTCCCTTTGGCGAACGGTCTGCAACGACAGAACCAACCCAGCACGCGAGGGACTCATTTCAGCATTTGGTAACAAGGTCGATCGCATCCCCATACAGTCTGAAAAGGCCCGTATGAAAGCATGGCTAGAGGAATCATACGATTATGCTAGCGAGATCCAACGAGTTATCTCGACTGTTCCTCAAGACCAGCGCTTCCCGCTCGTGTATTTGGACCCCACGGCTGACCTCAAGTCAGGCGCAGAGGACGCTGGCAATCTTGAAAAGCTGACCAGAGCCGAACTCCTCGAGATCGGAAGATCATGCGACTACAGAATTTTGCGACGTCTTGGAAAGATTCTAACTCATCTGAGCTATGCCACAAGCGAAGATGAGCTCCCAGAGCACATCAAAGCTAGTGATGCAGACCGTGTTCCTCAGATTCCCATGGCACTGGCAAATGAGGAATTCGGCAACAAGTTCTGGAAAGTCTTATTGCATGTCGTTCTTCCAGGCACAATGATCACTGCTCGTCCAGCGGCTGTATTTGCTGCGCTCGCTCTGCGCATGGGCATCGTTCCTCTACGTAGCGTAGCAGACCAGGAATTGATCTCTTTTCGCGACAAATGGAACACCCTTGAGATTCCAGAGACTTGGAACTTGGGTTGTTTAGGTCTGCTCCTGGACGCTGATAAGGACTACGAGAATCGTGTAGCGGAGGGTATCACTACACGTCCTAGCCCTAACACAAGCATTCTGAAGAAAGAAGACCGCAAGCTGTTTGAGACTTTGGTTGACTATAAGATGCTGGAACTGAATATGAAGACAACCATTAAGGCCAAGATAGGCTGGAAGCCAGACAAGTCAAAGGTTGCTCTTGGTACAGTGGTGGTTTGTCGACTGTGCAAGTATCCTCGATCAGTCACTGCCATGGCATCGAATGGTATATGCGGTCAATGCGATGTCAGAAGGAAGTCGTGTCCATGTGGTGCCTGTTCGGCATCTGAGAATCATCGAGAGCGTTTGGTAAATAACGTTAGTAAGGAGCATGATGAGAACACGCTCGCCTGCTGGGTAGAGTGCAGTCGCATTCAATGCCGGGCTCAGTATGTCATATACAACCCCCAGTTTCTCAATGTCCGACCCAAATGCTTCTACTGCCGCCACAGCGATGGCAGGTCAGCTGAGGGTCCTGCGCCGGTTGTAGAGTGCTCCAAGTGCTTAAGTCGTGTCGTGTGGCCTGTCGAGTACCACCCAAAGACTTTCGACTGGTCCAAGTTTGAATGCTCAGCCTGTTCCACCGACATTGTCACGATTATTACGGCAGAAACGACCGCAGAAAAGATCTCCAAGGAGAACGGTACATCATGGGTTCTCGAAAACAACGAGAGAGCCATACAAGACGCTTTCAATGGGCGTTCGCTTTTCCACACAGCCTCTCATTGCGACCTAGCCAACCTGTCTTCAAAGGTCAAGGTTCTGCCTCCACTAGACACTCATTCGCTCACCATCGCAGGCAAGCTGGTTCGGAACAAGAGTGATGTCAGGGTCTCTCTGCAGGACTGGGTATTTTCCAGACGTACCGAGTCTGCTGTATGCAGCCTTTGCTTTGCTGACAATAGAAAAGACAACATACGGCTTGCTTGTGGCCGCAAAGGATGCCACCAGCTTATTTGCAACGATTGTATGCAGGGTTGGTACGGCATCAACGGACCTGGTCGTCTTATCAACATTGCCGCGCTCTCATGTCCCTTCTGCCGACGACGACCTGTGCCCAAGACTATCGCCAACTTTGGCCTGACCCGTTTGATCAATCTCAGAGGAGCGGTCGAGAGGGCAGGATCATGGATCTACGCATGGTGCATCGAGTGTGACACAGCGAAGGAGTATATGGAGCGAGCTTGTGAGGCTGGTGCCCCGGCCGAGTTGTCTGGCTGGAAGTGTGAGGGATGTCAGCTTCCAGGAGGCAAGATCAGAATCAAACCATGTCCAAGCTGTGGTATCCTTACAGAAAAGGACGGAGGATGCGACCACATCACCTGCCACTGTGGCAAACACTGGTGTTTTGCTTGCGGACAGGCATCTTCCCCCGGGGCGATCTATGCTCATATGAATACAGAACATGGCGGTTGGTTTGGGATTGAAGAGGATGAGGACGATGATGAGGATGAAATTGTGTGCGGAGGTTGTTTTTTTGATTAGGTGGAGGAGTCTGAAGAAGATATACCCATTTTAGCTAATTTCTCTTTCTTTTTATTTCTTCCAAGCTTTTTGTCTGCGCTTATGGATAAGGATTGGAGCTTGTTTGATTTACTTGTATAAGTACTCATGATCGTGAGATTTGTCACTGTTCCACATATACCTTGGCAGAGTAGAGAAGGCATTTATCTTTGATAATTTGCATAGTCCAGGCAAAAGAGATATGCTCTGTGATAAATATAGAAATTCATTATTTGTCGCCTAAAATAATACATATTTACATGAAATCAGTTATCACCTTGGAATGCAACATTATGAAACGGTAAACTTATCTGGAGGTGGCGGAGCAATGCCATGTCAGCTTACCTAACACTGTGGACGCGTAGTGCCCGATCATGAGAGGTCGCGGTTTAACGAACCTCGTCATAAGCTCGTGTTTCATCCAACTTCAGTTCTCTTGTCATCTTCCAACTCTTTGTCAGACCTCATCAATTCATCAGATTAACTTCATCAACATCCATCATGTCCAGATTCTCGCGATACGACACTGACGAGGAACGTCTTCCCGAAGGCATGACCCGCGTAGGCTACGATGCCGACACCCAAGTGTACACATTCCGCGACTCGGACGGAAGCTACTGGGAGAGCGCACCGGGGAATCAATACGGCAGACTTACCAAAGTCGGCGAAGCTGATCCAGAGGCCGACGAGCCGTTTCTTCCCACAGAGCAGTACCACAACAAGATATCCTGGCGCTCCGAGCTCCGTCCATTTCTAAACTTTGGCGTTATCATCGGACTGTCTCTTCTGGGGTTGTACTACTTTCTTTACTGGAAGGCGGGGTCGGGAAAAGAAGATGAATTAACACCAATTGCGGATTGTAAGGATGGCTTGGTGAGGTATAGGGTGCAGGAAGGGGATACGTGTTGGGCTATTGCGGATAGGAATGGGTGGACTGTGGAGGAGTTACTGAAGAGCAATGAGGAGGTGAACTGTGATGTGTTGAAGGTGGGTGATGGGATCTGTATTCCTGGGAAAGACCCTGTTCAGTAAGGGAGTCTTGTGCGTTGAAGTGAAGTTATGACTTTGTAAGATGGGAGATGATGGCCTTGTAAAGAGCGCGGGTTGGCCTGTTTAGTATTTCTTTGTCTCTGATGGCGTTTTATATCTGAGGATACCATCAAGAATGAGCACACATAGCTGTGGATTCTCAGATATTTCATGCAAATGTCTTGCAAGCTTGTTTGTGCATCAGGCCAAGATAGCTATGGGATGATCTGGGTGAGCTAAGATAGAAGCTAACAAGTGGATAGAACTGACTTGTTTGTTGTCAAGTGGTTGCAGAACGATACCTTGTCAACTCTGCCAAAAATGCATCGGCAGAAATTATCAAGAACTAATTGTTTGAACCATCATTCTGTTTCTTACAAGCCCTGTTCAAGCCATATTTGAATCATAGTTACCAGCATCCTTTTGTATATGCAACACCATCATCGTTGAAGATTGTTTGTCAGGCAATATCTAACCATCTCAAGGCGGTGAACACCTTCCCCGACGACCTCATATTGTGTGACCCGCATCATAATTTCAGAGCCCCGCGTCACAGGCAACCAAACGAGGGGCAAAAAGCGAAATGACGGGTCAAAAATGGGAGGGACCCAGCAAAGCGAGAGGAGAAAAAAAAAGACCCTTGAAGCTTTAGGGGCCTGGTTTCTTTGGTGTTTTTTTTTTTGTGAACCGAAGAAGCGGGGCAAATACTTATCTTATCCAGATTTTTTTTTTCTTGTTTAATTTGGCGGCCTGAATAAATTTTCTGAGCGCGAGTCCCTCCTCGCGACTCTTTTTCTTTTTCTTCTTTCCCTCCTTTTCATCAACAAACTCTTTTCCTTCTTTGTCGTGTCTTTTACTCAAGGTACCCGACAAGCAAGATGGATAAGGGCAAGCTTGCTCAGCTACTCCAGGGGAGTCAAGTCCGTAAGTGTTTTATTCCTTTCTCCCTTGCATCTGCTTGTTTGTTTGGGCTGTCAAGTTTCCCCTCTTTGGTGAATCGTCTGCTGACCTTTTTCTCTGGCTCATAGCCAATACGGAGCAGGTCAAGGCTGTTACTGCCGACCTTCAGAAGAACTACTACTCCAAACCCGAGTCTTTGTTGGCTCTCGTCGAGATCTCCCTCACACATGATGATGCCGGTGTTCGACAGCTTGCCTCCGTCCAGGCCCTTCGTCTTGTTCCCAAGTACTGGGAGCAGACTCCTCAGGACCAGCGCCAGCTCGCTCGCAACCACCTTCTCGAGGGCACTCTCAAGGAGCCTTCAGCTGGTGTTCGTCACTCTCTCGCCCGCCTTATCGCCGGTATCGTGAGCGGTGATATGGAGAACGGCGAGGGCGATGATTTCCTCAAGCAGCTGCTTCCCCTCAACAACAACGACAATGTTGTTGCTCGTGAGGTCGGCTCATTCCTTCTCTACGCTATTCTTGAGGAGGATCCCACTCACTTCAGCGACCACACTCACCAGCTCCTTGAGCTGTTCCAGGCCCGTATCGAGGACCCTCAGAGCAAGGAGGTCCGCATCAACATCGTCCGTGCTATTGGTGCCATCCTCATGATCATCGAGCCTGAGGAGGACCAGCAGGCCCTCAAGGCCGTCCAGAGCCTTGTCCCCAGCTTGGTCAACGTTCTCAAGGCTACTGTCGAGGCTGAGGATGAGGAGAGCTACAAGATCGTTTTCGAGGTCTTCCACTCCTTCATTGCCTACGACTCTTCCCTCCTCGCTGTTCACCTGCGAGATCTTCTCCAGTTCATGATTGAGCTTGGTGGCAACACCAACGCTGATGATGATGCTCGATCCCAAGCTCTTGCTTTCCTCATCCAGTGTGTCCGCTACCGCCGCATGAAGATCCAGGCTATGAAGGACGTTGCTTCACAGCTCATGATCAAAGCCATGCACATCATCACCGAGCTTGACTCTGACGATGATGAGGAGGACATGTCTCCTGCTCGTACCGCCATCAGCCTGGTCGACACCCTCTCCAACGAGTTGCCTCCTCGCCAGGTCATCGTTCCTCTCCTTGAGCAGTTCCCCTCCTTTGCTGCGAACCAGAACCCTAGCTTCCGTATGGCTGCTATGCTTGCTCTCGGCAACGCTGCGGAGGGTGCTCCCGACTTCATCTCGACACAACTTCAGCCCCTCCTCCCCGCTGTTATCAACCTTCTCCGTGACCCCGAGATCAGCGTCCGCCATGCTGCTCTTGTTGGCCTGATCCACCTCGCTGAGGAGATGGCCGATGAGATGGCCTCCCACCATGAGAAGATCATCTCTGCTGTTCTCGAGAACCTCGAGGCTGCTTCACAGGGCGGTTCTGACAAGAAGAACGTCAGCATCATTCGATGCGCCTGTGGTGCTCTCGACACCCTCGGTGATGGCATCGACACCAAGATTATGGCTCAGTACGGTCCCAGTCTGATTGGTCCCATGGTCCGCCTCCTCGACCACGAGGACTACGGTGTCAAGGCCGCCGCCGCTTCTGCTGTTGGTGCTATCGCCGCTTCCATGGAGAAGGACTTTGAACCTTACTTCAAGGACGTCATGGCCCACCTTGGCAAGTTCGTCAGCATCAAGGACAACGATGAGGATATGGAGCTTCGCAGCTCCACCTGCGACAGTCTTGGTCGTATCGCCCAGGCTGTTGGCTCCGAGGCCTTCCAGCCCTACGTTATGGACCTGATGGCTGCGAGCGAGGAGGCTCTTCACCTTGACAACCCCCGCCTCAAGGAGACCAGCTTCATCCTGTGGTCCAACCTGTCCAAGGTTTACCACGAGCAGTTCGACCACTTCCTCCCCGGTGTTTTCAAGGGTCTCTTCTCTTCCCTCGAGCTTGAGGAGGAAGAGATTGACCTTCCCGGCGTTGACGCTAGCCAGCTTGGCAGCGACGGTGCTATCGTTGTTGGCGGCAAGCGTGTCAAGATCAAGTCTCCCGACAACCAGGACGATGTCACGATCGCTACCGGCGGTGATGACGACTGGGATGACATCGAGGACCTTGAGGACCTCGGTGCCGTCACTGCTGTCGCTCTTGAGCAGGAGATCGCTCTTGATGTCCTTGGCGATGTCATCTCCAACTCTTGCAACAGCTCCAACCTCGAGACCTACGTCCAGCAGACCATCGAGAAGGTTAGCCCCTTCACTGAGCACACATATGAGGGCTGCCGAAAGACTGCCATCTCCACCCTCTGGCGCACCTACGCCCGTGTCTTCCAGGTCTGGGAGGAGGGCTCTAACATCAAGTGGGAGCCTGGTCTGCCTCCCAAGCACGCCCCTCCTGCTTCTCTGATCAGCATGGGTCAGGCTCTTCACGACGCCACCATGACCATCTGGTCTGACGACAGCGAACGGTCAGTAATTTCTCTCCCTTTCCCTTTCTATTCCTGCCAAAATGATGAATACCTTGCGTTATACCCAGCTCACTCAGACGCAAAATGCGGTTGCTGAGAAAACGTCTAATCTGCTTCTGATTCTGGCTTCAAACCCTTACTTGTTGCACATCGTTGTATACACACGATGCTAACTATCTAACAGTACCGTCATCACCGACATCAACCGAAACGTCGCTGCTACCCTCAAGGCTTGCGGTCCCGCCATCCTTGTTGCCAAGGACGGCATGCTCCAGGAGATCGTCTCCGTTGTCGGCCTTCTCGTTACCCGATCTCACCCCTGCCAACAGGATCTCGGTGACGAGGAGGAGGAGCAGGAAGTCGACGCCGGTTCTTCCGAGTACGACTGGCTCGTCATCGACACTGCCCTTGACGTCGTTGTTGGCCTCGCTGCTGCTCTCGGCCCTGCTTTCGGCGAGCTCTGGAAGATCTTCGAGAAGCCTATCCTCAAGCTTGCCAGCTCTTCTGAGGACCTCCACCGATCCACCGCCGTTGGCACCATCGCCGAGATCACCAAGTACACCGGCGAGGCCATCACTCCCTACACTGAGTCTCTCGGCCAGGCCCTTGTTCGCCGCCTCACCGACCCTGATCCTCTGGCCAAGTCCAACGCTGCCTACGCCATTGGTCTCGTTGTCCTAAACTCTTCCGACACCGGCAAGACCTTCCCTCTATACCCCCACCTCTGGGAGAAGCTCGAGCCTCTCCTGACCGTCAACGAGATGCGCATGACCGACAACGTTGCCGGTGCTCTCTGCCGCATGATCACCAAGAACCCCGACAACGGCTTCGTCGCCCAGGCACTCCCCGCTGTCGTCAACGTCCTCCCTCTCCAGGAGGACTACGAGGAGAACGCCCCCATCTACTCTGCCATCTACAAGCTCTACGAACTCTCCAACCCCACCGTCGAGCAGCTCACACCTCAACTCATCCCCGTCTTCGAAAAGGTCATGAGCCCCCCCGAGGAACAACTCGAGCCTGAGACCCGCGAGATTCTCCAGCGCACCGTCCAGATCCTCTACAAGGCTAAGCCCGATCTTCTGGCCAACAACCCCGGTCTTCTCAAGCTCGCCGGCATCCAGTAATGGGTAAAGCCACAACAAAGTAAAAAAACAACAACACAAAAATCACAAAACATTCATGATACCATAGGAAGAAACGGTGACGAACTTTGGGTACGAGAACATGATTTGATGAGGTATACACGAAAATCGGGGAGTATAGAGCAATTGTGCACGTATATACCCCAGGGATGATAGAGTAGTATATATATATATCAAAGGGAAATACAAAGGGAGGGTCGGGTTTGGGAATACAAAGGGAAACAAGAAAAGCATTTGGGAAATGGATAAGCGTGTGGTTTTTATTACAAGGTGACAAAAGAAACAAAGGGTGGTTTCGATTTTTGTCAAGGGACTGATTAGATAGAAGTGGTAGACTTCGATTCCAAATTCTATGAGGATCTCATTCTCACTCATGGGACCATCCACGACATGACTTTCATTTCCCTTATGTGGCTCAGAAGCACTTTGTGATTAATGTTTTGTATCAAAGTTACCCAGAAAACAAACGCCTGCTAAAGCTTCTGAATCACCATATCCTCTTGGCTGACATCTCGTACCTCATCACCCCTTCAAGGTTTTCTTCCCTTTTCTTCTCACCCCCCTTCTTCCCACCCGGTCCCTTCCCGCCCTTTAGCCCTTCATTCTTATCTGCATGAATCCATCTCTGCCTATCCTCCCCAACCTCTACCTGACCAAACCCACCAACGCGTCTCCCTCCCTGAGTTTCATACGTCTCCTTCTCCATCTGGCCACGCGCGACGAGGTGTTCCTTGTGTTTCATCTGAGCGTATCGGTTGCGGGAGTATTTGAGGAGGAGCATGCCGAGGAGGAGTTTGACGATGAGGAGGACGAGGAAGGCGATGAAGAAGACGACGATCATGGTGAGGGCGGCGATGACGTCGTCGGATGTCCAGGCGTACCAGGGACGGGAGTTGAGTGGTGAGCCATAGGGATAGCCATATGTTGCGCGACCGAGGGAGTCTCGGATGAGGGAGTCGAAGCGGTTGAGAGCTGCGATCATGGCGGGGGAGGAGGGCGTGGCGGATTCTTCGCTGAGGGAGGTCTGCGTCGACTCCGGCATTGGCATGGGGAGGTGGGTGGATAGGAGCATGTGGTAGGTCTGGATGGAGGCTCGGATGAAGAGACATGATAGGGGGATGACGGCGAGTCCCAGACGACGAGTGAGTGACGGGGTCACAAAAGCCTGGATATGTTAGTTAGATTTACACAAGTTAGGAAAATGTTGTTGGTACGCACGTTGGTATAGTAATCCTTGCAGAGGATGTCGAGGATACGACTATAGAAGCGAGGCTTGATGTTGTTAAACTTTGTGACATAGGCATGCTTGATGGAATCAACAAGCATCTCACTTCCGATCACGATTAGGAAAGGTGACATGACCTCCCCAGACATGAGCCACGAAGGCAAGACGGTAAAACTGTGCGGAAGGATAGAAGCGTTGTGCAATGGCTTTGTGCTCGACCCATCGTCATAGCCCGAGTCCATTCCAGTGCCGGGGATGGATAGACCGCCAACTTCGACAACGTTACGCATGCCGATGATGAGAAGCATGATCCAAAGCTGAAAACGCTCGACAATGTCTGCGCACGTGAGTTGAAAGAGGTTGTCCTTCTCGAACCGTTTGAAGACTGTGCTCTTGATCTCAACGAACTGGTTTGAGAGAAGCAGTGTCAGGAGAGCGTTCGAATATGAGTTGACCGCCACATTGAGTGTGATGACTTGATAGTATAGTGCAATCGAGTGCAGACAACAATACGCCAGGGCCAGGATGAACATCCCTAATGGGAGAAGCACTTTCGACCGACCCGAAGCGTTACGCGAGAGGGTCTCGGTGCTGAAAAGGCATTCTAGAATATCCTGACCCAGAGCCGAGAGCAGACGATCACCGACTTCGAGAATGTTGTAAATGACGTAGAGCTTGATAGCCGACTGAGCACGAATAAAATGATACATGCGACTGGCGTCGAGGGTCATGAGGGCTATGGAGCTGCATATTATGACGGCTCCTTGTAAAAGATCGGCTTTGTGAAAAGCCGACAGATTTGATGGCATCGACTTGGTGCGTCTGTGTCTGAAAGCGCCGGATCTGGGTTGTGAGCGGCTCGGCATCGTTTTAAACGTAGCATTGTTATTTCTGAGATCAAACGCCCCGACCGGAGAGTTGATTTCGCCAGACATTCCTCGAGGTCGGCTCTGGCTCCGCGAGTTGCTGCGCGATCTTTCGTCCTCGGATACATCACAAGAAGGCTGCGTTCCCCCTGTGCGCCCACGCTTCCAGAGTCTTCCGGTGCCATACCATACATAGTCGATGAGCCATTTGACCTCTTTCCCAACCACGTAGGCCCACCATCGACATAGAATAGCAGCAGCGAGGATAAAGCGCATGGGCAGGATCGTAAAGTTATACAGCCACGCATCTAAGCAAGCCAAAGCACCAAAGTTGAGAGCACGCTCCAGAAAGGGCGGGAGTAGAAGAACATTCTTGAGCCGTTCAAACTTGACGGCGTTGGATTCATAAGGCATGTCATAGGCATAAGATTGGTGGATATAAAGCGGACTCGGTCGTTGAGCAGCAAGTTCGAGTTGAAGGTGCGTGGGAAGCGACATGGGCGGTAGAGGAATGATAGTTGGAATAGGTGAAGGTGGTCGGATGCCAGAGTTGTCGGTATGCTGGACAGGAATGGCCGTTGACGGAGTTGATCTTGATGGTGGATTTGACGACACCCCTCCGAGACCCTCTAGGTTCAAGTGGAGGCTCGCTGGTCGTGCGGCACCGTGAAAAGAAGAGTATCTTCGAGGCGACGCCGTTCTCGAAGCTGGGAGGTCCTTGGAACTTGCCCGGTTCGTCGGCGGTGTAGACAACGTTCTCGCACCAGGTGAAGGTCGTCTTCGAGCGTCGCGGTTCACATCTCCAGGTGTCCAAACACTACTACTGCTAGAGCGAGCTTCCACGGCCAAGCCGTTTGGTTGTAAGGCCGGAAACTCTGTCGTCTGAGGAAAGAATTCCGGTTGACGCAACATTGATTGCCGTATAGCTTCACGCTGGTCAGCAAAGCGTGATGCTGCATCTTGATCAACGGAACGACGCTGCGGCGCGGGCGCAACAGGGAGGGACTCGGGGGAGTTTGTGAGACGTTGCATCTCGTGAGCGGATAGACGACGGACGCCAGGGTTAGTGGTGTTGCTTATCGTGCTGCTGCGACTGCGCCTGCCTGACTGTACTGAGGTATCTCTGTCCTGACTCTTACTCTTGTTCCCGTCGCTTCTAACATCCTGATCATCGTCATCCCGTATTACCTCCTCATGTCGTTCACCGCCTCGGTCCTGTATATCCTCGTCATCGTCCTCAATCGCCGGATCGGAGATAGACGAGGTATTCGAGTATTCATTGTGAGGGCTGCCGCTACGATGGGAGCCTTCCTCGGAAGATCGATCTTCGTCAGAAGAGACTGGAGGCTGAGCTTTGGATGTAGATTCCTTAGCTTGAGGGGTTGTCAAGTCGTCTATGCAAATGGGCGAGATTACATCGGTGGTGCGAAGCGGGGGAGACACTGGGGAGAGAGGCGGCGAGGGGTGATAAGTCTGGGATTCCACGGATGTTGCCATCACCACAATTGACGAGTCCTGTAGAGCATGTTCACTTTACAGGTATATGATAATGGATCGCGAATATCGTGAGAGTCGAGACGTGATTGGATCTGGGTGATGGTCTCGATGGCGTTGCTCGTTATCAAAGATCGTGATGTGTCCAGTTGCAGATGTTGTTCAGGTTAAAATAGGTAGGTGAACTGTATTTCGGAGATGGGAAGTGAGAAATGCAAGCGAAAAGGTGTAAAGTAAATTGACTTGGTCTGATCCAATAGTGTAAAGGATGCAGCCATCTCACTTTCTTTGATTCACAGAAAAGCAAATAAAGGAAAAACGGTGGAACTCATCCATTGGAAGTGGTTGGCGGTGGGGATGCCGCAGTGGGCCCCTGAAGCCACTGAAACTCGGGTAGTGGAGACTGCTACAATGGCAGTTCGTCAGTGGTTGGATCCCCTGCATTTCAGGGCTCATGGTTGTAGGATGCCGAGAGTCAAGCATTTTCTACTGGATATTGACTTTGCGCCTGAAGATTTCCATTAATGCACAAGCAAGACAAGACAAAACAAGACATGTGCATATGAGGTTTTGGAGATATAATCTTAATTAACAATTAACCACTAATATCTTTCCTTCTAATTATTTATTCTACAACTTCTGCAATCTAAGCCAGATGCTCGTTGAACCAAGCAATAGCCTGATGGAAAGCCTGGTTCTTGGCAAACTGAACAGCCCTATCCTTCTGGTCACCACGGACGGCGAAACCGTGCGAGACGCCGGAGAAGAGGTTGATCTGGAAGGGCAGCTTGGTGTTGATCAGGATCTCCTCTGACTTGTGTCGGTTCTCGGCGGGGAAGATGTGGTCAACCTCGGCGGCGGAGATGGACAGGGGACCAGTGATGGCGGCGAGCTCCTCCTCTGTGACGAAAGAAGGATGGGCGACGTAGCCGGCCTGGATACCGCTCTTGTAGTGACGGACAACGTACTGATGAATTGTTAGTATAGTGTGCATGTGGAAGAGGAAGAGGATGAGAACAAAGACTTACCTTGGCGCCGAAGCAGTACCCGACAGCACCAACCTTAGACACACCAAGATCCTTGAGAGCCTGAATTCCCTT
Organism: Fusarium dimerum; assembly: GCA_013623525.1. Lineage (NCBI taxonomy): Eukaryota > Fungi > Ascomycota > Sordariomycetes > Hypocreales > Nectriaceae > Fusarium > Fusarium dimerum. The sequence continues at coordinate 39,223 of JABGLY010000588.1, forward strand.
GACGATAATACCGTCGATCTCATTCGTGGTGTGAGGGTTGTTTCCATCAGAACCCTTGTTAATCCACCCCATAATGTCAAAACCCTCAGGCATGGGCATACTGAGCTGGTCACCGTTGAAGATGTCAGGGAGAAGAGTGGTGTAGCCTTGGGCAGCGAAGTCGTCAACCATCAACTTGCTGTTGTTGTAGATGCCGAAAATGTCGGGAATGTACAGGATGCCGACCTTCTTGTCATTCTCCGCTGAGGGAGTGGCCAAGTAGGCTGTGATGTTGTCGGCAATGGTGGTGATCTTGCCGGTAGACTGGCCTCTTTTTATGAGGGTTAGAACGGCTTTTGTCGTATCAAAGTCCTTTGGGATTAAAACTTACTCATGGCGAGAACCGGTGGTGCAGCAAGAGCCGGGGTTGTTGGAAGCCATTTTGATGTTGATGGTGTTTTAGGCGGCGGTGGTAGCTGTGAGTGTGACTTATTGCAAATTGCAAGTAGATGGATGAAACGATTGAGAGCTGATGATGAGAGGATAGAGAATAGAATCTTGAAGAAAAAAGAGAACAAGACTGCCGTCGTCTCTCGTTATATTTATATTTCTCAATCCTATCCGGTCCTACTGTATCCACGACCCCCCATCCGAAATCTTTGAACTTATCCAGTTCCCATTGCCGCCCCGCCCTGGAGTGACGCAAAGCATCTCCAATCTTTCAATCGTTCGGGATTCAACCAACGAGAGAACAAGATCCCACTAACCGTCTATTCGTACAAAAAAGGGAAAATGGGGGGCGAGGGGAGGGACCCGACGCCAGCTTCAGGCCAAGAGATTTCTGATGGGTTGCTATTTCTCCCCTTCCCGCCCCGATTTTCCCATGTCTCTGGAATACCGAAGTAGATCTATTGCATTTCTTGCTTAGCAATCATCCATGTTGTTACCCACCTCCCACCAAACGTCACCCAAGGACCCAGGTTTTTCTCATGCCTTAACCATGTGGGAGATAGCATCTCGGACAATACATGTTTCGCGAAAACTCAACTAATGAACTTCATTATGGAGCAGAGATCCGAAAACCCGAAAAGCAAGGCTGTAGCTTTCTGAACTTGTCCAATAGTGTCCCGCCTTGTATATCCGTGCAACCCTATTTCGCGGTAAATGGTAAGTGTACCGAAAACATAGAAGACTAGCCCATGATTTCTCATGCTAGCACAAGTGTACAGAGTAGCTGTGCTACCATCGACTACCTAAAACAAGGGTATTTCTAAATCTAGAACCATCATAACCGGCGTTTCAATCAAGCCGGTCCGTAAAGGCGACCAATCCTCAAACTTCCCAAACCCAAACCGATCCGTGGGTATTAATTTGCGTCAACTCTCTCAACAGACTACCTAGAATGCCACTTAACCTTACTAATGTCACTTAACTTTACTAATGCCAAATCCCCAGACAAGCACCGGGGGTAACCTAGAAACACCTCACTTCTGCCGTATACCCTTAGGTTTGCGCTTCTTGAACACCACTGTCTGGACGCCTGACGTAGCTTCCTCCTCAGGTTCTGGCTTGACGGTCGCTTCGGGAGCTTCTGTCTTGACCGTCTTTTCCCCTTCCGTTGTCTTATCCTCAGAAGCCGTCTCTCCAGCAGGGATGTCTTCAACCTTAACTCCGGGTTCCTCAACTTTGTTCTGTGACTCAGTCTTGACGCCTGCCTCTTCCTCTCTTTTGACCTCCCTAGGTGTAAATGTCGATCCGCTCAGTAATGCATCCAACTCCTTATCCTCTTGCTGTGGCATCAGCTTCGAATCTCTACCCCATCTCCTCGGTTTCTTGAATAATCCTCGCACAGCCTCCTCTTCTTCCTTCTCATCCTCCGTTACTTCTCTCTTCCTCACACCGTTGGCTATAGCCTCGACCTTCTTCTCGTCATCCCCTTCACCATTCGTCTCAATGACTCTTGTATTTGTCACAGTCCACTCCCCAGGTATTGCCATTTCTGGTCGAAAATCTGTCGGTATTGCCACGCCTAACTCTGCAAGTTGCTCTCGTTGTCGCTTGAGCTGCGCTTCTGACGGTGCGCTCGACTGTGCATTTCGCGACGTAGATGCAAATGGTTTTGAAGGCCCGGCGCTTGACGAGCTACCAGAGACAACACCATTCAATCGTGCAATCTCCCGCTGAGCGCGCTCTTTATCTCGTTCCTCTTGCTCATGACCACGGTGCAGGTCGCGTAGAAATCGCTTGAGTGCGCCTTGATGTTTTCCGGTCGCTTCGTGATTCGCTCGTTCTAGTTTTGTGTCACGGACAAATACTTGACAGTGCTTGCACCAGTACTTCGGTGTTGATTTCCAGTATTCTGCCATTTTTTTTTTCGCAGTTGATATGAATTGATAGTGTGTTGGTTTTGTTGCACAGAGAGAGATGGAGTTGCAGCCATGTAAAGATCGTCATATTTTGCTTAGTCACTTTAAATGCGGGTCCAAAATGTAGTCCTCCCATCATGAGAAACAGCATCAAGTCATATGTCAAATAAATCATGATTCAATACTATTATCAAAAAGGGAAAACCACCAATTTTATGCTACTGACAAAAGCCTCCCTGAAATATCCAATATCCTGTAATATAGCCAACACCTTGTTACATGAACAACAAAGCTCCAAAACCACCAACCATCAAAGCCAGGCCAGCACCAGGTAGAACTTGGAAACCATTCGACACCGGCGCCGTAGTCTCTGCGGGGGCTGAATCGTCGTCTTGAGAAGTCAGATCACTACTTCCAGTCTCCTCGGGCTCGTCCTCATCACTTGTTGCCACTGTTCTGAAAGGCTTGATCACCCTGGACGTTCCCGTGCCACTTGTCGTAGTAGCTGATGGTCTAGCGGGAGCGGCGCTTGTGTCGGTGATAAGAACTTCAGCATCGTCTGACTCTGCGGGTGCGTCTTCACCAGCAGGAGTATAGCTGCAGTCTTCACCTCCGGGACAGCTATCGTCATCTGCAGGCTTCGTACCCTCTGTGTCAGGGACGTCCTCCCCAGAATCCCCATTGGGCTTCTCGGCTGCGGGTGTGGCTGCAGGTGTATCGTTCTTGGTTTCTTTAGAAGCCTCCTTAGTCTCTTCCTTAGGCTCCTCGGGAACACCCTGAGGCTTGACAGTCGGTGCAGGTGGGGCAGTAGTAGGCACTTGAAGCTTGCCATCCGAGATTTGACTAACAGGAGGAGCCGTGATGATGGGGATCTCCATGTCGTCGCATGGTGTAGTGCGAACCTGGACCTGACCGTCGCCGATCTGACACATGGGTACAGCAATCGTCGTAGGGACTTCTCTGGTGACACCGGCTGACACGACTGTCACCACTGTGGTAGCGACAACACTGCTTCCAACAACCCTTCTCTTGGGAGCTGGCTTGGTACCGTCGCCGCAGGGGATGACGGCAAACTGAACGGGCTCACACTGCTCGGCCCAGTCACGATCGTACAAGTTGTAGAAGTCGCCCGATTTGCACTGGTAGAAGGTAGATGATGAGCCTAGAGCGAGAGCACCACTAGAGCAGACTGAGAAGCCGGCAGTGAATAATGCTCCAGATTGGGGTGGCCCGTCGAATTGGAATTGGTAGCTCTCCGAGATGTATCCAATACGATCTTGGGCATCCTTAAGAACACCGTTTTTGAGAGTCATGACCAGCACACCTTCTCCATTACATGATCGCTTCTACTACCAGTCAGTGTGCTATTACCATCATTGATAGTCAAGTAACTCACCTCGATAGCATCTCTCTTGGAGTGTTTACCATAGATGGTAACCTCAAACTTGCCGTCATAAGTTGTCTTGCATCCATCTGGAGTGTCGCCCTTTGGTCGGATCTCCTCTGTGACAGCCTGGGGGGCAGCAAAAGCCGAGGCTGCGAGAGCTAGAAGAGGCAATGAAGTGCGCATATTGACGACGAAACTGGATTATCTTTCGAGTGACAGGAACAATATCGTCTCAGAGTGTCAGGAGGCTTTGGTGGTTGGCAAATGTCTCTGCTGATTGACTTGACTGAAGAACAAGTCGAAACAGCGACAACCCAAGGTTCAAATACTTGGCCACTGACTCTCCTTTTCTTCTGCTGTCTCGGTATACATTCTTACACCCCCTGAGAGAAATATTTTCCATTGAGGAATTTCTCTTCCTACTCGGTGGCAATCCGCGAGGCTGGACAAATACGAAACCCTTACTTGATATCTCAAGCAATGCCATAACCAGTAGATTCGCCCACGAACGAGGACCCGCATACCGATGGAAATGGAGCCTCACCAAGGGAGAGATGTTCTCTTACATACTCCTCAGCTCGCCCCTATTACCGACACCTTTTCCATGTGTCAGCGTGGTTGGGGGGGAAGTGACAACATGATGAAACGACCGAGAGAGAGCAGAGCTTCGTAAATAGAGCACATGTCTCGGTATGCCGGGCTGAATATACAGCAGTAACAATGGTGCTCTGGAATGGAAAAGGGTTTCTTCCAGCCTCAATGTCTTATGCTCGATACGGGGTTTCGGTGTCTCAAAGTGCCCTTTGTCCCAATACCATTTTTTAGCCAGCTAAATGAGATTTAACTGGGTCTATGAATACCTCGTCTAGAATATTCACTCTTTCTGGATGTAAATTTATACATCCCTTGAGATAGTTCATGATGTTGGCCACGGCTTACAACTTGCAACATGCTGCGACCTTGGTCTCTGGCCACAGAACAGACAATATGTGATCTAGAGAATTCAGAAAAAATTCCATTTGATCGGATATAGGAATTCTCTTTTTAGTTATCATTCGTTTTCGGTCTGTCCTTGAGACTGCTGCACAGGACTTGCCCAAGAAATCTGTAGCTCGAGATCTTCAGGGCGAAATGCAAGGGAGTTGGACACTTGAGACAAAGATCAACCCCTCCATCACGAGGGCGGATTGGCCTAGACTTGAAAGGAAACCCTCCAACAATACCAACAATGGCCAAAAATGCAATCAAGATATTTTCATATAGTCGTACGCGACAGCCAGAGGAGATGGGTGACAAAGGGAGGTTGACGCGGATGGGGAAGGTTGTCTTGATCCACGAAAACACATCGAAATACCACCACGGTATTATCGGTCAACTTTCCACCTAAAAAAAAACCCCACGTTCAGGTTGAAGGGAATCCTTTGAAGACGTAGATACCGGAACTGATCTTACTTGGCGAGAGTATGAAATCGTCGACCGTCGTGGCTGTGAACTGTGGCCACTTGGGGATCACAACAGGTTTAGGACTTGCAACTGGAGGCCTTTGAGAAGGCCCTGGCTCTGTAAATTCCCGTCTGGTACATTGTATGTCAGTATCTATCCAATAGTACGACTGATGGAAGTAGGCTTTACTTTGACTCGACCTTCTCTTTCAACTCATCCGGAGTCTCTAGTTCAATAATGCCCTCTGTTTCGAGCACAAGGTCGATGCAGTCGGAGCGCACGTTAAGAGCATTCTGGATAACCCTTGTGGCTATCTCGTCAAAAGGCTGCATTACTCCACTCTCTGGGTCAGTCATGAGCCATTCTGCCAGGCGTTGAGGTAGGGATGTCAACATAGATATTGCCCGCATCTTTGTATCATATGGAAGGTAGATGTTTAATTCTGTCGTGGTCGAGGTGACGCTCACTCCAGGATAAGTGCTTGGGATTTGGACAGGCCCCTTGTCTGTTGCAAGTCTCGTGTAGGAGCTTCCAGCTTCTGTCAGCCACGTCTTGCTTTGCCGGAGGACTTCTGCGAGACTTCTCCTGGCCGCAACACTGTCTGTTCGTGGACTGCGGAAATGCATTGCCACCCTGATTCAAGGTTAGCCATGTCTGACGTCTGTCCGAATTGTGTCTTTACCGGACAAGACTCTCTGCTCTTTCCGCTACAGGTCTCTCTATCAGACTTGGTCGGCTTGGAGTGATGAGAGTCTGGATCTCTTCAGTGCACCGCGAAAGATAGCGGTCCTCGATGTTGGCCCAGGCAAAGAGAGGCCTCAGTGACCAGACATCTCGGGTGGAAAAATCTAGTAGAGGTACCCTGTTGGCGAAGGCTTTGGCGAGTCGAGGCTGATCTGCTATAAACCACTGACTAGTAGTAGAAACGAGATGGACTTGATTATCCCGGTCCCGAACCGGGAAAACGTCGTTTTGAAGCAGTTCGATAGGGTCGACGAGATCTCCCTCGGTAACCACTGATGCATTGAGGGCATAAAACTGATCCTTAATTTTCTTGCTTGGCATCGCGATTACTACAAAAAGCAACTGCTTGCAAGCATCGCCAATTTTGTATTCCTTGACCCCGAGAATTTCTGTAAAAAGCTGCTTGAGGTCAGGATAATACATGCTCAAGTCTGCTTTATCATTGAGGTTGATGTAGGGAGCCCAGATGCAGTCGTTGATCGATCTCCACGCAACACCTGATTCAGGAGTCAAGGGTATGGGAATAAGATCTGAGTCCTGAAATTCTTTACTGGGTTTGTTTAGAAGAGTTTCATTTTCTCGCTGAAGCAGCACTGACATGAATAGAGGACGCTCCTTAGGTATTTCAGGGGCCATACGGTCGAGGCTTCTGAAGATATTGCGCGCATCCTTTATTATAGGATAGGCAGAATCGGCTCCAGCGTGCAGAGTAGGTAATCGCCTGATAGCTTCAAGCAAGTCTCTCCAGGACACGTGATGAATTAGCAGTGTTTCCATGAAGAATCGACGTACCTCCGTAGTCTCAGAAGGTGTCGCATCCCAAATTGCCGGTAGTGGGAGTAGACATGGCAGAATATCCAGACCAGCCGGGCATTCAAGTAAACACTGAGATGCCCGACACCAGGTTACGTTCTGTAGCAGGAGCTTTGAAGCCTCGAAGTATTGCCTAGGTGATCTTCAGACCTTTTTGCAAATGATTCATTGGGGAGAGCTGACTTTACCTCACAAAGACCCTTCTTCTGGATGGGCTACTAGAGGCATCACAGGCGGCCTGTATTCTCAAGTAGAGTTCAAGTACTCGACGAGGGTACTTTGGCTCCCTCTTTTTGTTCCCTCGCCGCACTGCACACAGGAGGTCAAGATAGAAGCGGACATCATCGAGGATGCCTACGCCCAGGTCCGCTAGAAATGCCCAAGGTCCGGCACTATCATCTGACAGAGTAGTTTCATCCAGTTGGACAAAGTCAAAAACCTCGTCAGGTAGAACATATTTCGATCGGATGTACCTGAGTTTGGGAAGAGGAATATGGGCTTTCGAAAGAGGACATGGGTGCCCGTTCTCACAAGGGACCTTGACCGTTTTCACCAGCCTCAGAAGTTCTGGTGATCCTAGAATATGGTCTCCATCTTCTGGCCAAATTTCCTTTAGAAAAACCAAAAAGCCTTCCTCATCTCTGGCGGCTTCATTGATTCGTTTTGTAAGCAGACGTTCCGCTGTTCCTGGCAGTGCTGATTCAGAAGATGCCATTATATACGTTTGAGAACAAATTGAGGAGAAGATTGAGGAGAGAAATTGTACAAAAGGTTTTGTGTAGGCTGTTGGTAGTTAACCTTGCTGGCTGGATGTTACAAGGCCCGGCGCGTAATAGGACAGTGTCGTTGGTTGAAGATTACATCAAGTCACGAGGCAGTGCAGAGAAGATTCTCTCCGGGATAGACATCGACATGAGAAGTTCAAGCATTGTTTTCTACAAAAAGGTGATGCTGGCAGAATGTGCAGGAGTTTAATTGTCCGATTGTTGAATCAGCGAATATCATGACAAACATAAGCAACACCAACCATAATAGTGCTTGATCCGTATCACGATGCTACCATCTAATCAGTTGAGACTGATATTAAGTAGCAGAAATCACTACCCCAACTTGCCTGGCCTATTGAGCATGGCTCATCATATCTTTTAATTGTCTTCCCGTTGAGCCAAACGCCTCCGTACCCAACTCCATACGTCGTAACATCATCAACTGTATGATATCTCATCATAGTTTTCCTCATCTTTATCTTAAGGTAAATCCAAAAGCTTGCTGTCGTCATTCAATCCCTCCCATTTTGGTTTTCCATCAGGAATATCAACAACTCGATGGTTGTAGAAGATGTGGCACCTACTAGATATCAGCGACAGTTCAATGTAGTGCAGAGGAGAGAACATACTCAGGCTGGAATTTCTCTCTCAACTCGGGCAGATCCAGCTTCAACATGGTTGGGAAGAGTAGCACCATGTTGCGCCCCTCGTCTAAGAGCCATCCACCACATTCAGCACAGCCAACCTTGCAAGGTAAGTTGTGTTCTGAACGCTTAGTACCCGTCTTGTAGAAGCGAAGTCCTTCGAGGCCCTTTTCAAAAGCTAAATCAGTCTTGTGAAAGATGGCAGCCCATTGGAAAGGTGCGCCTAGCATGAAGTTAGTACTCATAGTCGACATAGTATCTGCTATGGCTTACCGTGAATTCTCTTGCAGTCGATACAATGGCAGTATTTCGAAGCAAGTGGTCTATCCCGACTAAGCCAGAACTTGATTCGTCCACAATGACAAGATCCTTCAATCTTTTTTTCAAAACTCTGTCGCTCATCGGTTGAGTCTTGAGGTCTTTGGTAAGGAGGGAGAGTCTCCCAGCTCGTGGTAGTATCAGGTGCCATGATGAAGTTTGGAATATCTTCGATAACAATGTAGAAATGAGTAAGAATAGAATCTAGCCAAGAAGTATTTGTAAATAAAAAAAAAGTTCCAGTTATGATAGATAAAAGAAACCGTTTGAAGAAAGCTCTAGATTATCTAGCTGTCAATGTCAATAGTAGCGTGGCGCACACGTTTCGTCATAGATATCAAATCATCACTCATGTACAATTTGGAGCATTGATTACCACCAAACAACATCATCAGCATCATGACCCGACCCTTGCATCGGGATCTACTGGTGCATGACCACTCCTTAATATCTGGTTCATCATTTCGGCCCACTTCCACGGCGTTCCCACCTCGGCATCACCCGACGTCACGGCGTTCCAGTATTCCCAGCCCATGACACCTCCGATCCGTGGATATCTCTTGAGCAACTCCAGCAGACATTTTTTTATGTCCTCGTCCTTGACCCAACCGTCGCCGTTATCTGGGTTTGTGACAAGGCCGATGACAATCTTGTCCTGCGGCCAACCGCGTGCGATGATGGCATCGTAGCCGTGGGGTTTGCTCATGTCGCCCCATCCGCAGTAGAATTGTGTATTGTACCAGGCTATTCTCGATCCTAGACCTTTCTCCAATTCTTCAATGTTGAAACCTCCCAGGTTCTGTCTGTTGAGGAGTGCTGGGGCAACAGGTGCCATTGTGATGAGGAATGATGGTCCGAAATCGGTCTTTAAATGATCGATCAGTCGCACAACTCCACCGAGCGACATGGCCTCTTCGATATCAAGATCCAGTCCATCGAAACCTGCCCACGTGATCATCTTGCGGAGAGGCTGATACCATCTGTGAAATCCCTCCAGTGTACCATCAAGCTTGGTGTAGGAGCCTTGCGCTGCACCGCCTAGCATACCAAGCACCTTCACACCTGCAGCTTGAAGTTGTCTAACCTCATTCCATAGTGGGATGAACTTGTCCGAGTCATAGAGGTCATCGTTGAGTGTGATTCTTTCTGGGGTGTTGAGATGAATCGCCGCGACGATGACATGTGTAACGCCGGTTGATGGTTTCAGAGTGGGGAGAATGGAGATGTATTTGTTGTCCTTGTATTGAGTCTGGTGGTAGTAGATTATCCGATGGTAAGGTTTATGGGTATCAGCTGTCAGTTGACGAGGGGTGCGCATTTCGATGCCTGTTTAGATTCACTGAGGGGAGTTGTGATATGAATGATCCAAATTGGAGGTCAAAATGGCCTTGTGACCGCAGGTCTTGACTGTCAGGGTGTTGATGCGATTAGTCAGTTCCATTTGCATGAACGCGGGCATATGCTCCCAAACAACCACTCATGACTAGAACATCAAAGATGGAATTTGAGTATTGTGATCTTTCCAACTTCGACCACAAGAAATAGACAATAGAACATGTTTTTTTTTTCGGTGGCGAGAGTAGCTAATTGTTGTCCAGGGTAGCCTCAATTACAAGTAGCTGGATACGGCTGGCAGAGGCTGTCATCTCCTCACCAATTCAAGAAACACTCCAGCTCTGGGAGATCACAAATTGATGAGTCAAAAATGATTAATAACTTTTCTGTTTACAACTACTCAAGACGATGGATGGTCTAGAGTGATATGTCGAGTTTTGAGATCCGAAACATACCAACCAATCATACAGCATATTTGCTGTTCGTCGCAGGCGGGGAACGTTCGCTCAGCTCATCATCATCTCAACATACACAGCTTTCACGTTGCACTATTACACTGATATCTTTAAACCAGCCTTATCATGTCTCCAATTCGTGTGATCAACGCCCCTCAAAGGCCGCAGCCAGACGACCAAAAAGCTGTCTCCATCTTCCTTGCCGGCTCAACAACCCCAACTGATGAACCAGACTGGCGTGAGACCATCACAGAAGCATTAAGCACCTATCCTGTCATCATCTACAACCCCAACCGCAAGGACTGGGATTCCACATGGAAGGAGGACTTTTCGGATATACGATGGGAAGAACAAGTTTTATGGGAAAACGACATGCGGGAGGCAGCTGATATCGTGGTCTTTTTCTTCCACTGGGCAACGGATGCACCTATTAGCTTGCTGGAGCTTGGACTGAGTGTCAAGTCAGGCAAGGCGATTGTCTGCGCAGTTGATGGGTATAAGAAGAAGGGCAATGTGGAAGCTGTCTGTAGGATATATGGGGCAAAGTTCGTTACCACGCAGGATGAGTTAAGGGAGGCAATTATCACAAGATTAGCGGAGGGACAAAGAGTCCTGAGGTGATGGGGTTCAGCTGGGAGCTATGAAGGAGTTATTCAGTGGGTAAGTCTCTATCCTGTGATGACTTCACTGTAAAAGGTTGACAGTCCATTGAACCCGATAATTAAGCGACAGTCCAACCATCTGGATGCTGCAACCCCCACAACTACGACCGCGCTGCACGCCCCTCACCTCCACCACCCATACCTGTGGCGGGGTATGACCGGTGTAGTCTAGTTCACCAAGCTTCAATTCATCTCTTTGCTCCAACCGGAAGCCATCTCTGCCAGTTTTGGTCTCTCAATTGGATCATACATTATATCGAGTTACCTGCCATTTTGGAATTTGTTAATAATCATCCTTTCTTTCACTACTTACTCTTCAGCCCTTATATCCCTTTTCTATCATCATGGACGATCAATTTGGTGGCCGTACTGATGATGACCTCTTCTACGACGACTTTGAGCCCGCAGAGAGCGAAACAGTTACCACGACCGAAGTCGCTGCCCCTGAGCCAGAGCCGAAGCCTGCCGCGCCTGCGCCTGCGCCTATACAAGAGCCTGCCCCGGTTCAAGAACAAGTGTCGCAACAACCTCCCACCACTGCAGCTCCTGTAAAGCAAACTGGTCTCGCCTCATCGCGCTTTGCCGACAAACCCTCCACCCCCAAACCTCAGCAACAGCAGAAGCCCAAACAGCAGCAAAAGTCCCAGCAGAAGCCGCAGCAACCTCAGCAGCAGACCCAACCGCAGCAACAACAGCCCTCGAAAGCACCCGCCAACGCTCCAACTGCTCCTCGTGAAAAGAATGCCCATGGCTCACAGAACACGGCGTCAAACTCGGCCACACGTCTTCAGTCCGGCGCAAACCCGCGCCAGAAGCTGACGGAAGCAGAGCTGGCCAACAAGATGGAGAAGATGAAGCTGCTGTCCGCGGAAAAGGCGCGCAAATTCGAAAAGGCCGAAAAGGACGAGAAGGAGCACGCCGAGGCGTATGCGCGAGGTATGGAGCAGGCGAGGAAGAGACGCGCTGAAGAGGCGGAGAGACGTAAACGAAGTGAAGAGGACAGGCGCCAAATGGAAGACGAACGAGCCAAGAACCGAGAGAGAAAGTTGAAGGCTATGGGTGCAAAGGAGGGCGGTTGGGATGAAGGCAAAGATGCGCTTGAAGAGGAGGATTCGAGGCGGGCATTCCGAGGCGCCAATGGTGGTATAAGAGGCACCAAAAGTGCTGGATTGGGTGGTAGTCGTTATGCTTCCAACGAGGGCGAAGAACACGATGTGGATCGCTTCCTCGATGATCGACAGAGAGGACGAGGAAGAGGCCGAGGTCGCGGCGGTAGAGGAGGACGAGGTGGTCGTGGCGGTTTCGAAGGCGCACCATCATCTGCGACAACCCAAGCGAAGCAGGCAGTGCCGACATCTCTGGATTTCCCTGCATTACCCGGCGACGATTCTAAGAAGCCTGCGCAAACTGGTGCACCTGCGAGCAATAAGCCAACTTTTGCTTCCACGGCCACAGCACCGCCGCCGCCATTGACACCACCTACCGGAGGAAAATGGGATGATGAGATGGAGGCTCTTGATGAGCTCAACCGGCAACAAAAAGCCTAACAACGAAAAGCTCAACAGGGGAGTGGGAGGAAAAGTTAGTGTTGGTGTTACAAGATGGATAATAAGCATGTCGAGAAGAGAAAACCAAGATACCGTTGTGAGTATTTATTAGTATGGCATAACATAAGTAGGTAGCATAGCCAAAGCGATATGAAAATAACCTCTTGTCCCTCTGTGATACATGAATTTCCCCCAAGCTGTCTGATCTAGAAAGGGTATTATCTTTCAATCCTGTAACTTCACCATCCTTGAAACTTTTTATACAAATGAACGCCCTTTCCACCAACGCCTGGAATGATACAAATTCACAACTCGACACCGGCTTGGTATCTACCATCCTCCTCTGTACCCCCTACCGCTTCTTCCTCCCCTGTAACCGCCCGATCCTCTTGGTCCTCTCGGCCCTCCCATGCCCCCATCGTCATCCATCGGCGCCCTCGACCTCCCCTTCATCTCCTTCGGGAACGCATCGTACGTTTTACGCATCTGCGCGTAACCCAAGTGCATTTTTCCGTAGAAGTGATCGGCGAGACGTCTGTCGTTGTCGAGACGGCTGAGGTACGCGCCGCACACGTCGCAGACTTGTAGCTTTTGATGTCCCGAGGGTCCAGACGTGTCGGATAGCGCTTTCAGTTCCTTTTCTCGCTCGGCTTTGGCTTGGGTGGATTGGCGGACGCGGAAGAGTTCGTCTTGGGCGCGGGATACTTCGGACATGGCGCCGAGGAGTTCGACTTCGAGGAGGCCGTTGTTGATGGAGGATGTGAGTTCAGAGATGCTTTTCAACTTTGGTGCGTTAGCAATGAAATACAAAAGTGACAGGGCACGGTGGAAAGAAACTCACCAAAACGTTAGTTTGTCGAATTTCATCAGGCGTCTTCTCCAACCTCCTCTGCGCCGCATCAATGCGCCTGTTGCATTCATCGATATACTTTTGCAGGTCGCGCATGTAATCATACTCGAACCCATACTTTTGCTTCTCCCTCTCCGAAAGACCCTCATACTCCGCTTTCAACGACTCAGAGTGTACCTTAGGACACTGGCCGATATCCTGCTTCGTGTTTGTAAAGAGGTCGTGGGGACATGTGCCGACAATGTAGGACCTGCAGACTTTGGGATCGGTCATGGAGAGTTGGGCGGCGCGGGAGGTGGACGATGCGCCCATGAGCTGCTCGAGCAGCTTTCTCTGTTCGGCGGCCATGGTGAACGATGGATGCGCGAGGTGTGAGTGATGTTTTTGGGGAAAATGAGAGGATGTATTTGGCGGGGCCTAGAATTCAAGATCGAGAGTCGTAGCACCGGTATGTGGAGGCAGCTTCACCAAAGGGAAATGTTTATGCCAAATCTTACCGCCTACCATAACGGTCCATCATGTCCACGTCGCGGGTTTTGGCCATCATCCCCCCTCCACTAACACCCCCAAGCTTCCGAGGCCAACTCCCTTTAGGTTGACATTGTTCAAGGCAAAAGTGAGATGTGAAGTTGGTTCAGACCTCACATCTCTATTCCTTCTTTTTTTTCTCACTCCTTCAAAATGCGCCATTTTCTGGCGTATCTTCTCCTTGCTGTTACCAATGGCTTTGCTCTAATATCTGCCACTGTGGCCGATTACCATGAACAGTTGACACTTCGTCCCTTGCCCCTATCCCAGCTCCTTGCGAGCTTCAACTTCCGAGCCAACACTTCAATCACCGATTTTGAAGCGCACAACTTTCGACTATTCCCCCGATCGCTCGGTCAGATCCTTCAATATTCCGGTGCGAGAGAACTGCATTTGCGATTTACCCTTGGCCGCTGGGATGCTGAGCGCTGGGGAGCTCGGCCGTGGGACGGGACTCGTGAGGGTGGCACGGGTGTAGAGCTGTGGGCTTGGTTGGATGCCGAGACTGATGAGGAAGCTGATGAGAAATGGTTGACGCTTACGAATGCTTTGTCGGGATTGTTCTGCGCGAGTTTGAACTTTATCGACGAGACGAGAACGATTCGACCCGTCATGTCGTTCCAGCCGGACGGTGATCATAGTGTTTCGAGTCTTGTCAACACACGTCTTTTGCATGGTGTCCTGCCTCATGAGGTGGTGTGCACGGAGAATCTGACGCCGTTCTTGAAGTCGTTGCCGTGCAAGGGGAAGGCGGGCATTGCGAGCTTGCTGGATGGTCACAAGTTGTTTGACGCATCCTTCCAAAGTATGGCAATTGATGTCAGACCGAAATGCGAGCCAAACGGCGAATGCGTGTTGCAGATGGAGCAGACTATCGATATGGTTCTGGACGTGAACCGATCCAAGAGACCTCAGAGTAAGTGTTCCGTAAAGCGATTTATTATGCACTTGCTGAACAAGTAATAGATAATCCTATTCCTCGGCCTCCGCCTAGCAACGAGCTTCTCTGCGATACTTCCAAGCCATACCACTCCGACAACACATGTTTCCCTGCGGATCAACTGGACGGCCAGGACTGGACTCTCTCGCAGGTGTTTGGTCGATCAATGAAGGGAGTCTGTCCCCTGACTGACCCTGACGTTCCTCCTGTCTGTGTTACAATTCCAGATGACCGGGACATCTTTTCATCTCAAGGCTCTCACGAGATTAAGAGCAAAGACCGCAATTCCAGATGTTATAAGGTCGACCCTGAAGCCGAGTTCACCTTGGTTCTCGTCGAGCCCCATTCTCAAGATGAGGACAAATTGCTTGCGAAGCCGGAAACGCCGCTCCTCTACGCTGAGCGTAGTTTTACAGGCCACGGACAGGAACACGGTGGCGTTCAGACTATTCTCAGAAACCCTAGTGATACTGATGTCGAGTTTGTCTACATGGAATCTCTCCCCTGGTTCATGCGAATCTACCTACACACAATCACGGCCCGTATTTCAGACTCGCCCTCTTCCAACTCAACCGATCTTATCAAACAGATCTACTACCGCCCTGCACTTGATCGCTCACGCGGTACGCAGCTCGAACTCCTTATGCGCATCCCTCCACACTGCACCGTATTCCTCACGTATGATTTCGAGAAGGCTATCCTGCGGTACACAGAGTACCCCCCTGACGCCAATCGCGGTTTCGACGTCGCCGCCGCCGTCATCACTACGCTGGAACCCAAAGCGATGAACCTGCGAACGACAAGTCTTCTTCTGTACCTCCCCACGCCTGATTTCAGCATGCCGTACAATGTCATCATTTTTACATCCACGGCTATTGCATTGGCGTTTGGAGGGTTGTACAATATCCTTGTCAGGAGATTCGTGGGTGCGAATGAGGCAGCCGGGTTGACCGTCAAGGCCAAGATTGCGAATCTTGTTAACCGGCTAAAAGGCAAGGTTGTGACAAAGTAATAGATATGATAATGTGAATATATTCTTTTGTTCGTTTCTTCCATCCCTCTGTGATACTGGTTAAGTTCAAGGGTCTATGCGGGACAAGATCTGCGGGGTAACCGAGATGATGTGTTGTATTGTACGTCCGTCCCTGTCTGATGAAGTGTATTTGTGTTTCTTCTGACATTTGATCCATCCCTGACCGCTTCTTATGTGCTGCTGCTGGGGATTTAGGAGGACAGGTACGTTGAGATGTGACGACAGTTGCCAGCTGAAAAACGGTTGGCGTACTACTGGAAGTTGAGGTGAAGATATGTTTACGTGGCATGGTCTTTCTGAGGTGCATGGTGAAAGACGTGGTTGACAGATCTCGAGTATGTTAACTCGCAGAGATACTGAGAGCTATTCACGAAAGGTGCAAGTTCATATTGGGGAAGTCGCCTCCTTCCTCTATTTATTAAACATCAAACATCAACCCAAGATAAAACCCACTCCTCTTCCCATCTTCAACATACACCATATCGCATAGTATCAACCAAACCACAACGCATTGTAATCCATCAACTTAATGTTACTCCAGCAACAATGAGATTCGCCATCCTTCTCTCATCATGTCTTCTCTCAACCGCCTACTACACCATGTCCGTCTACGCCCCCTCTCATCCCGAAATCCACGCCCGCATCATCAACGCTCGAGGTAAAGCTTTTGTTATTGGTGCTTCTACACCGAGTACGTATTGTGGTCTGGATGAGCAGTCGGAGTGTCCTGCGGGGACCGCTACACTTATCAATGAGGAGATGACTCGGTTAGCTGTACGTCTCCTATTGTTGTTTCCTTGCGGCCAAGAGTCGGTATTGATGATTGATAGGCTGCTGTTCCAGGAGGACAACTTATTTTCATCTCTCCAGACGGCAACATCTCGTATCCTCCCGCCCATTCCGCACTCCGTCCTCCAGGCTCCCAAGTCGGAGGTTTTGCACCTATGCACGTCGTGGCAGAGTGTAAAATGCCTGTCACAATATTAACCTGGACGCCCTACGACACAGGCTCAGGGCTGTGGGCATGTCCTCTGATGAAAGGAGCTTCGTTGGAGAAAGGGGCGGTTTTGAAGGCGACGACGGAGAGGTTTACAGGCTGGGGATGTGTGGATGTGGAAGGGGTGAGGATTCATGAGGCGGGTGACGGGTTTGCGGCGTGGGCTTATACATGATTTGGGATGAATAGGTATATGATAACCGTGTGTAATATATATATATAACTGTGGTTCTTATTCGAGAACCAACTCAAAGTTAAACTCCTCCGCCCGCAGTTGATACTCTGGCAGCGTCACTGGCCCGCAACTCCCTGTACCAAGTCCATGATGAGCCCAATCCAATCTCACAATCGTATCCCCCCTCCTACGCTTCCTCAATTCGAAAGGATGCGTACAGTCGTCAATATCCTTGGTCGTATACTTCATCGCCGAGAAACTCGCCCCTTCAAGATCCCCGAATCTGGCTCTCAACGCCCTCTCTTTCCCACTGAACTCGACCCATCTAACGTCGGTTCTATACCCACCATCTTGAGGAAATTCGTAATCAACCCATAGGTCATCAACACTTGCTTTCCAGTTCCCGAACCCCTGCGAGAGCTTCTTATCGCAGTACGACTCACCAGGTCCACGTCCCCACCAGTTAACTTGTTCAATACCCTCTACCCCGAACGTGACGCCTATACGCGCAAATGTCTCGGGTACACGCAGTCCGTGTGGTTTACCGTGGATGTGGATCTTGACTGCACCGTTGATGAATGTATAAGTCGTCACCACGTCTACACCCCAAGCGAGCACAGGGGGTGCGATACGTCCTTGGACGACGACTTGGTTGTCATGCCATGTAACGTGTCGTACATGGTGAGATGTCTGGTTAAGGCGAGATTCGAGCCAGTTTTTGCCGTGACCACCGCGGTCGTTGTCGGTGAGAGCGCGGTAGAAGTCGATAGTGAGGGGGGTGGTAAGGATAGGAGTAGAGGATCGGATCCAGGATGTGAGGAGGCCGGAGGATAGGGAGATGGACCACGTTGAGGAACTTGAGGTTATCTCGAGAGATGAGGGGGATGCCTTGATTGTGGGAGATGTGGTGGAAGTAAGTGCTGGAAGGGGTATAGGCTTTGTGAGTTGGAGTTCTCCAAAGGCAACCTGATGTCCAGCACAAGCCCAGTCTGTATCTTGTCTCAGAGTAAAATAAAGCTTCAGATACGCCTCACCCTCAATACCCCTCAAGATATCATCGATTCCATTGATGGTCAGCACCCCCTGTGTATGAGGTTCAATACCTGTAATACATGAGCACGCTACCGTTAACATCATTTGTGACACTTACCAGGAATCTCAACGTCACCCCCAGGTACAGTTTTCCCCTCTACAACAACCTCCCAAGAACAGCGCAGATGTTCCAAGTTTATGAAATCATATCGATTCACAACCGTTACTCTGTCACCTTGTCGCGAAAGCGTCTGAACTGGCTCGATGGCTTTGGCGTACTCGATAAGACCGGGGGTAGGCGTATGGTCAGAGAAGAGGACGCCGTCCATGATGAAGTTGTAGTCGTTTGGTTCGTCGCCAAAGTCACCGCCGTATGCCATGTATTCCTCGCCATCTTCGGTTCTGGTGCGAAGACCCTGCAGAAGTTAGCACTGGACGCAGACTCCGTGTTGTGACTTACGTGGTTTGCCCATTCCCATACCCAGCCGCCCATGAGTTTCGGCCACGCATAGAATGCTTCAACATACTCTCGAATGTTTCCAGGCCCATTCCCCATGGCGTGGATGTACTCGCACAAGACTAATGGTTTGGTACGCTTCTCGTTCTTGGCAAAGTCTTGCACGATCTCATCCACACTCGCGTACATTCTGCTTAGTATGTCCACAGTGTTGGCTTCAAAGTCTTGCTCATAGTGCACCAATCTCGTGTTATCCATCTCCTTGATACGATCATACATAGCTTGATGATTCTGTCCGTAAAATGCTTCGTTGCCCAAAGACCACATGAACACGCAGGCATGGTTCTTGTCCCGTGCGACCATCTGTTCGGCCCTGTCGACGTAGTGCTTCTTCCAAGTTGGGTTATCGGACGTGAATGACTCCGGTTTTCCGCCTGTGGAGTCAAAGCCATGACACTCAAGATCTGCTTCATCGAGAACCCAGAAGCCCAGCTCATCTGCAAGTTCGTAGAGACGTGTGTCGCTGGGCTGGTGACAAGTGCGAATGGCATTGAGGTTGTGGCGCTTCATTATTAGAAGATCCTGTTTCATGAACTCGTATGGAACAGCTCTGCCGTGGTCGGGATGATGTTCATGACGATTCGCGCCACGTATCTTGATGGGTTTACCATTAACACAGAAGACGCTGTTGTTGATGGATGTACTGCGGAAGCCAACTCTGTGCGCGATGCTGCATCCATCGCCGTCTAAAAAGTTGATGACAAGAGTGTATAGATAAGGAGTTTCGGCTGTCCACTTGTTTGGCTGAGTGACAGGGAGGATTATAGTACCGCTATCAAGAATTGCCTTGGTATCCTTGGCGACTTCTCGGCCTTGAGCGTCATAAAGCTTCAGCTCAACTGAACTCCATTCACTCGTGTCAACTCTCACCGCAAGAGCTGCGTCCTTGTACTGAGCGTCAAAGGTCGTCTGGATCTGGAAATCAAGAGGATGGATCTTGGGGAAAGCGTGAAGATAGACATCTCGAAAGATGCCGCTGAGCCACCACTGGTCCTGGTCTTCCAGATAGCTTCCATCGCACCATTGGTAAACCTCGACGGCGAGAACATTGTTCTTGTCTTGTTCCACATACTCCGTGACGTCAAACTCACTCGGGTTCCTTGAGCCTTGTGAATAGCCGATGTAAGTGCCGTTCAACCATACTGAGAAAGCAGAGTCAACGCCTTCAAAGCGCAGACGGAGTTGGTGATCTCGAAAGGACTTGTCTACGGTGAACGTCCGGATATAGCGTCCACATTCATTCTCCTTCACAGGCACATTCGGAGGGTCAACCGGGAAAGGGTATACCACATTAGTGTAATGAGGACCCCTTCCATGACCTTGAAGCTGCCACATGCCCGGAACCTGAATGTCGGTAAAGTTGGAAGCGCTGAATCCCGTCTGATAAAAGTCATTGGGCCCTTCAAGAGGAGATTGGGAGAGGTGGAATTTCCATGTTCCCGAAAGACAGAGAGCTTTTGCTCTGGTGACGTCTCGAGTGAGTGCATCTGACTCGTTATTGTAGAGGTAGAAGTTACTTCTTGGCTGAAGTGTGTTGCGGTGTATAACGTCGATGTTGTTCCAGTCGGGCGGCGACTGGGGATGAGTTTGAGGTTCTGACATGATTGGAAATGACCGTATGTCTCATTCAGAGGTAGACGCAAATTTGAATACTGAGATTTCTCTATGCTCAGGATGAGAATGTTGCACGTCGTTCACCAGTAATTTATCTGAATCTGAATCAGGCTGGTTTCGCACAGATACTCGGGGACTTATTCGGTCTTGTCGGGACGTAATGAGGGGTTGTCCCCATATCGATTTAATTGGAAGACATATTTTGATCCTCCTGCATGTTATATTTAGCCAAAATGGACGATCAATAGAAATTGATGCTATTGTCGAACTATGTCTACTGGGTAGACGTGGACAGGCTTCAGAAACATCACAGTTCTGATTGTAATGTCAACGGCTGCACCGTCACTACCTGCGTCGTCTTCATATCCCCGCCTCGGTAGCTGTACGTAAACGTCCATCCACTCCCCGCTGCCCCATGCTCGCCCTTTTTGTTCACAACGACAATACCGCTCGACATGTTTGGGTACTTGGCGAGCATTCGAGATACCGCGTCTTCGGCTGCTTCTGTTGGAGTCATTCCACGTCTCAAACTCTCAATGGCCTGGTAGCACGGGAGGAAACGCATCATGATGTCTCCATCACCTGTTGCACCGCAGCCGCCAACGTCGCCGTCGACATATGAACCACTGCCTGCAATGGGTCCGTCGCCTACTCTGCCGGGGATCTTGTGAGAAGCGCCGTTGGTAGTCGTTCCCGCTGCCATTGTCCCGTCTGGGTGAATTGCAATGAGTGACAGAGTATCATGGGACGCCTGGCTGTACTGGGATGGGTCCAGATGTCTCAATTGAGGCTTGTATGGACCACAGGATGACGCAGGATCTGGCTTGACGTTGACTCTGTAGTTTGGTTGACATTTCGCTTCTTTCCAGGCTCGACACTTGTCAACAGATTCCTTTGTGGACAAGCTCTCGGTTTTGAAGCCATTCTCTACAGCAAACTGCGTGGCCTGGTCTCCCACCAGCATTGAATGTGTCGTATACTCCAAAACATGCCTTGCAACACCAATAGCATTCTTCACTCTCCGAAGAGCGGCCACAGCGCCCGAGTTCATAGTAGTGCCATCCATGATGAGGGCATCCAGGGTAGTCTCGCAGTTTTCGTCTGATGAACCTCCATAACCTACACTTCCATCGCACTGGTTGCGCTCACATGTCGTACAGCCAATCTCGACGGCGTCAAGCGCTGAAGCCCCGTCACGAGCTAGTGCAAGAAATGCTGCATCTGTTGCGTTGGTGAAGGGTCCGCCCCAGGTGTTGACGATTACCGGGAGGTTTGTAGATGTTGCTGAGGTATAGGCCAGAAATGCGAGGTATACAAGGGACAGATGCATCACGGCGAGGTGTATCGTGTTTAGCGTCTACCATGTAATTGAGGAATACGAGAGGTTGCAATGTTCATTCGACAGGTTGAATAACATACAAGGAAGGGCCATTCACGAATTAAAAAACCCTTGTCATTCGAGATAATACAGCTGCTGAAAGAGGAAATGGTGTTGAACCTGCAGGGTCCTTTTGTCTCCCTTAAAACGTGACCCCAACACGTGAGGTTCTTGTTATCTTTCTTTCTCCAACCATCAATTTCCCCTCCTTTTTTCTTTTCCTCTCTTCACCTCACCTGATTCTTTAAACGATTGTCAAGCTTCAGATTTCAATCGATTCAAGACTAGAACTAGAATAGAATATTTCATTATCTGAATTGATATAGCGCTGTGCTCATTACATGCTATAAAATGGCCACAGTCGCATCTTCTGTTGATGACGCTGCTGGTGAAGTCATCGCGAGGTCCTTCCAGCTTGCCATGGAAATCTATGAGACTGTCACAGGGGCTCACCTTGATGGCTTGAACTTCAAACCAGACCTATTTCTGCAACGCGTGGCTGTTTTGTCAGATGCCATGTCCGCGTCTGTTGCTCAACTTCAAGGTCTTGCCGATGATTCTCAGTCAGGCCAAGATATGATCAGAGCTGTCACCAAGATAGCACAGGACTTGTGTGTGCATTTTGACCGTTTCGCAAGCTTTATTGGAGAACCTTGCCTTGCATCTGAACATAATGATCTGCGAGACCTGTGGCCTCTGAAAGACATAAATGCACTTGGGTCGCGGCTTGAGGATCTTGTCCACCGCTGGCCACGATTTTCACCCGAGTCCAAATTTAAGGTCTTTAACATTTCATCCATTGAAGAAACAAAGTTGTCTACCTTGAACCTCAACGGGAGCCCTCCAGAGCCAGCTGAAAACGCCCAAGATATCAAGGTGACACAACCTGCAGAGAGACATCACGACAAGCCCCCAAGGCTCGCTCCTTCAGGTCTTATTAAAGACTTCATCCTCGACAATCTTGCCTACAAGAGCATGCAAAATCGTGAAGAACAAGTCACAAAGGCTCACGCTCAAACACTCGAATGGATCTTTGACACCTCCTCCCTCTCTGACTCCCGTCGCACTGACTTTCGTTCAGAGTTTATCATCTGGCTCACCACTTCCAACCTTGGTCCTATCTACTGGATAACTGGAAAGCCTGGATCTGGGAAGTCAACATTTATGAGGTTCCTCTCGGAGAATGCCCAGACGTTTGATCACTTGCAGGACTGGGCCGGTGGTCGTCCGGTTTACACCGCTGGGTTTTTCTTCTGGACGAGCGGTTCACGCGAACAGAGATCGCAAACAGGACTACTTCGATATCTGCTACATCAGTTACTTTCCTCAAACCCGGATCTGATGTCTGCCACATTTCCTGATCTCTGGTGGAAACTCCAGAGGATGTCGACGAAGGAAAGAATCAATTTTACCCCTGAGTGGACTGTCGATGTATTACAGACGGCATTCCATTCTTTTCTGGATACAGCTCTATCTTCAGCAAATGTCTGTCTCTTCATCGACGGCATCGATGAGTTTGAAGGCGACCACGTCCAAATCGTCAACTTTTTCAAGAATCTTTCCCATCGAAAGAACGGCCACGCCATCAAAATATGCCTCTCCTCACGACCTTGGAAAGTCTTCCAAGAGGCTTTTCAGAATACAGTTCCGAACGCTCGCATTCAGGATCTGAGTTACCAAGACATGTACCGATACGCCTATGATTCTTTGCGAACGAATACGCCCATCCGCAGATTATTCAGAAAAGACCCTGATGCGGGCCGTAAACTGGTGTCAACATCTGTCGACAAAGCGGATGGTGTTTTTCTTTGGGTGAGACTTGCCGTGGAAAGGGTGGTTCTGGCATTTCAAACTGGCGATAGTTTCAGTACGCTGGACGATATTCTGGATAGTCTTCCTAGAAACCTGGATGATTTATTCACCAAACTACTCTTCAAAGACCAGACGCCAGTGCAAATCTCTCAAGCAGCAACGCTCTTTGGTCTCATCTGCGCGAGAGAGCAAGTGTCCGATTTTATCAAAGACGAGTCTTCTGCAGCCCTGACGATATGGGAACTTGCTTTTTCTCTTTTCCCCGAAGACGATGACCTAGCTTTTCAACGACAAATCAAGGAGGCAACAGAAGATGAAATCCACACGCGCTGTGCATCAGCGGTGAAGTACGTCAAGAGTCGGTTCGCAGGCCTTTTGAATATTCATTACCAGCGGCATCAGGGCAACATGCGGGTTCCTAGATTCGCGGATGAAAAGTCTCGTGCTGATGAGATGAGAGCCATGGCTGGTTGTAAACTGGCGTATATCCATCGTACAGTTCGAGACTGGCTCATGGAACCGAACGGTG
This sequence comes from Fusarium dimerum, assembly GCA_013623525.1. Taxonomy (NCBI): domain Eukaryota; kingdom Fungi; phylum Ascomycota; class Sordariomycetes; order Hypocreales; family Nectriaceae; genus Fusarium; species Fusarium dimerum. Next base: position 63,088 of record JABGLY010000588.1, read on the forward strand.
CTGCAACTCTTCTGTCCAGCTATCAACCTACAAAGTTCGATCCTAACCTCCGCCTCCTGAGATGCTACGTCCTCCTCCTCAAATTCCCTCTCGAAGAGATCGAGCATCATCGACGACTGGATGAGTGGTACCCTGATATTGCACTTGCCATGTCTCATGCTCGATACATCAGTAACGATTCACAATATCTCGGACCGAAGCTTTTAAACGAGATGGATAAGACGATATCATGGCTATGGTTGACGAAACCTTCGGATCCACATGACCATTGGGCAAGAAACACGTTTGGATCATACGAAGTCCGGATGAAAGCTCCACCAATACCATGCCCGTTTCTATGTCTTGCAATCAAGTTTGGGTTGGCTGATTATGTCCGTCAGGAGCTGGGGGCTGGGAGATTGGCAAAGGTTGAAGTTGAAGATGACAAGGGATACTCGCCGTTGCTGTCGTACGCAACTGAGTTTCTCTGCTCTCGCAACAAAACTATATTCCCTCTATCGTCACCCCAGCTAGTCCAATACCTCCTGCAACATCCTTCACTCATCAATCCTGGCCCCAACCATCCTTATACAGACTTCAACACAAGGTCTCGTACGACTACTTGGCTAAGTGTACTTCGACATCTACGTGATGCGAGGAGGCGAGAGTGGATTGAGTACTATGATATCGATCCACAGGGGACCAAGAGATGGAACGAGATTGCTAGGCTGCTCATCGAGGGCGGGGCAGATGTGAATGCTGTGGTGGCCAAGGATGTTTGGGACCCGGCGATTACGGCTTTGGAGGTGATGGAATTGTTGGATGAAACGTATGGTGATGTTGAAATTCGAACAGTCAAGGATATAATGGAGAGAAAGATGGAGGCATCTCGCTCATCATAGCCTTCTTTTTCTAGTAACATGTATTCTCATGCACAGACTCGTGCTTCAAAATTCAACTCTATGCTACTCCTTAATAGCCCTCCTTTCTATCAACTTGGTTAATGAAATCTCTTCTCCCCTCACTCAACCTCTCCAAGTTCAACCTCAGAATATCCAAAACTCTCTCATAGTACGCTGAGGAATCCGCGCTGATATGCGGTGTAATCGTCACATTCTTGGCCGTCCATAGCGGATGTCCCTCAGGCAGAGGCTCCGGATCAGTGACATCCAGCGCAGCACCACGAATAACCTCATTATTCAGCGCATCCACCAAATCATCCGTGTTTACAATGGGTCCTCGCGCAATGTTTGTCAAGAAAGTCTTGTTCTTTCCGAGAATTTCAAATTCAGGCTTGGCGATGAGGTTGCGTGTCTTGGGAGTCAGGGGGGTGGCCACGACGAGAAGGTCAAGGCCAGAGCCGAGGAAATCGTGGATTTCTTCCTTGGTAGATCCGGAGAACCACCTGCTGGGGAAAGTTCCTTCAGGATCACCGAGGCCATGGGGTGAGTAGGAGTAGTCACGGCGGGATTCAGGAGTGGTGCGTGGGTGGAGAGTGTAGGCATGTACGTCCATACCCATTGCTTTGGCGACACGGGCGGTCTGACGGCCTATACTTCCGTAGCCAAGGATACCACTGTCGACTGTATTAGCTTGAGTTCTGAAGAGTGAAGGGTATGAAATCTTACATTCTTTTCCCAACGGCGTCTTCGGTTGTCTTGTGCTTTCCAAACCTCTGCCACTTGCCTTGTCTTTGGAATTCGGCATATTGATGGACTTGCAAATGTCAGTCTGGATTTCGTGACGAGTTTTGTTACCGGGATGGAAAAGACTTACAGTGATGCTGGAATGCTAAGAACGTGGTAATGATCCATTCTGAGATTTGAGGTCTACGAGGTATCAGTACTTGTTCTGGGATTAAATGTTTTTTGTGGAAACTCACCCATGAACACCGTTAGCAGTAGAGAAAGGGATTTTTGTCTTTGCGAAGAAGGGATCATCAAGAATAAAATTCGCTCCAGCACTGGTGAGTTGGACATATTGGACGTTTGGCGCCTGGTCCGGCTTAGGGAGCGCAGTAGACGTAAGAAGAACAGTTGTATCCTTCCACTCGTCCTGGGGGAAATCATCAGGGAAAGGCTGGCCCCATCCCTGAACACGATGGATGATCTTGAGATCCGGGAACTGATTCCGGATAGCATCAAGCTGGGATTGGGAGATGGGGACGATGGTGAGCAGGATGGCTTTGTGACCCTTGAGGGTCTTGTTGGTGGATGTTCTGATGAGAGTCATTTTGTTCGTTAATACCCAATTCTTGGAGGAGGAGATGATGAGTGATTTGAGCGGGATATCTGCGATATATGATGGATGTTTGAAGGATGACAAATCTCGGAGTTGGTGATGGGAGGTTTGATTGTCGTCAATGTGGGGTAATCTGACGCCTTGATGGATTGCGATAACGGACGGGAGATCAAGTCAGGGTAGTGCATATGTTGCCATTCTAGTGGGTATTATCTGGGTGAGTGTATATTGATGTCTATGTTGTAGTATATGAATTATGGCCAGTGTTGTGAAAACTCTCGAGTGTAACTACGTGATCAAGTCGGGAGTTTGAGATTGGGGTACAGTATTATTCTAGCCGATTAACAAGTTGAACCCCCCATGGATGTTTACTTCCCCAGTGACAGTGGATATAGGCAGAATCGATAATGCATGAATACCTGAATCGGTCGACTTTTCAGTAATCGAGGTTGAATAGAATGCACAAGTGGTATGGTATGGTAATGCCTACGGTCAGGATATGGATAAAAGGCACAGCATATATCAATATCAGCCTTGGTAAACAACACTACACGTAAGTGCAATTCCCAGTTCGTCAATGTCAAGACAACCCAGCATATAAACACGGGCCTAATTGTAATTAAGAAAGAATGCATTTGTTTACTTCACCAACTCATCAAATAACCCGAAACTGAAACTAACAATGAGGCCTCAGAGAAATTGTTTTATAACACAAACATACACCTCGCCCATGTCTGTCATCCCCCTTTCCCACGTTACAGTATCTCACTATTAACTAACCCCTGTCCAACAGTGGCTGTGCACCATTCTGCCCTCTAAACTGCCCCGCGCTAGACCCGTACCAATGGGCTCCGCTCCCTAACACAGTAATCAGCCATGCCTGCCTGCCTACCTACCCAGAGGAATGGAAACACACCCGGTATGACAGACCTGGTAAAGTCAAGTTTATAGGACTGAGAAGGGAGGCGAAGCTGAAGCTATTGGCTTTCATCTCGACCTTTATCCAGTCTACTGGTAGTGAGTAACCTTACTTTTTTTTATCTTGGAACTTACAGTACCCAAGTCCCTTGATTCTTAACTCAGCCTTGGGAGGAGGGGAAAATGGAAACTATTTCTGTGGCTGGCAAAACGCCAAAAGCGAAGTTAGAAGTTAACGTTAGTCGCTTAATCTGCCTAGAAACACTTGAGTTGAGCTTGTGACGATTGTGATAATCTTATTAAATAAAACCTCGTTTGGCGTTTTCTTTTTGTTTTCTTTTGTCTCGTCTCGTTTCATCTCATCTTATCTCGCCTTGATACCTTCCTCATCCTCACTTCAACACCTTCATCGATCTACTTCCCATCAACAAACAAACATCCACTCACTAGTATACATACATACATATATACATCATCGTCATGGCCTTTTCACCCACCCGACTGTCCTTCCACGACGGTGATCCATCTTCCCTCCCCGTCTACACCCCCACCGACAACGACGACCTCACTTCACGCATCGAGCAAACTCCTGACATCCACTTCCCCATCACGAAATACCCTCCCTTCTCCTCATCACGACATCAACCCTTCAAATTTAACGTCAGCTTCACCACAGGTGGTGATAAACAATGGTCCAACTATCATCATGTCCGCAAACTTGAAGTCGACATTATACGCGCCTTCTTTTCCGCTATCGAGAACGGTCAGGATGATGTCGTCGCAAACTTCGTCTCCAAGGGCTGGGTCTCTCCCGATGTTCCTGATAGGACTGGTCAATCTCCCTTAATTGCAGCGGTGCGCACGGGGAAGACACCCATGGTCAGCAGACTGGTCGCTCTCGGCGCAACAGTCAATGCTCTAGTCGTGATGGAAACTCAGGGCGAGTATACGCACTTACCAGTCACAACAGTTGATCGAACGGCTTTGATGATCGCTGCTGAACTCGGTCATCTCGCTCTGGTCAAGGCGCTCATGGAAGACTACGGCGCCGACGACAGCTTGATGGCATCTGATGGAGCATTAGCACTGCGACTCGCTGCCACAAACGGCCATCGCGAAATCGTCGACTACCTACCAACCCGACGCGGCGGCGCATTCCTACGGTGGAAGACAGCGCACCGCAAAGAGATGGAGCGAGCGAAACAGGCATTCAAGAGACTCGTCGACTTTGTCACCTTTTTCATCTGGAAGGCTCCCAAATGGTTAGTCTATGACCTTCCCAGGGATACCGCCCAGGGGATCTGGAAACGACGACGTAGGATCGCAAAATGGTGCAAGACGACACTCAAGGAGTTGCCGGGGGACATCAAAGATGCGGCTCTAGGTCTGCCCAAGGCACTCAAGCGTGGTGGTAAAGCCTTGTGGAGAGGTATCAAGGAGATTCCCCCATTTCTCAAGAAAGTTGTCATTGCTCTCTGGGGCCTGATCAAGAGGATCCCCGGCGCTGTCAAGATCTTTTTCAACTGGATCGGACGAGGCTTCAAGAGCATCGGCGAAGCCATCCTCAGCGTCATCACCCGTCTCGTCTCCCTCCTCCACACCACCCTCTCAGCCGTACTATCCTTCTTCCAGCGAATCACCCTCAAAGATATCTGGGACGGTTTCTGCTACCTCGTGCACGCTATATTCGTCGACGCACCCAAGGCTATCGGCGCCTTCATTCTTGCTTTTGGACAGGCCTTGTACGACATACTAAAGGCATTGTTCGGTACACTCGGGAAGTGCATTTGGCTAATCATGGTTGGCATCCTCTGGCTACTTCAGTATATCCCTAACAAGATCTGGAAGATGATCAAGTCACTGGGACGATCTTTCGTAAAGGCGTATCATGAGATGAGAGCTTGGGTAAACCCCAAGCATATGCAGGCTGGTGGTTCTCAATAAGGAAGCTCTTTGTCCGTCGGTGTGCTACAGAACGTTATCATGGGCTTTGTTTAAACTAGCAGTTAGAGACTAGGAGGTGTTGGTGTATTGCTTATCCTGCGAAAATACCCATAGCAGTCATTTCTTTTGTACACTACAACCATATAGATTATCCGTGCGAACGAATTCGATTCTTTTGATTCACCCGATTTCTCACGTCACTGCCGATTCTCATTCCAGGATGTTTCCAGGTATTACATCAATAAAACTTGCCAGTTAAGCTTTCTAGTAGCAAGTGAAGCCACCTCGACCAAGAATCTAACCAAAGCACAAGACAAAAACGGGGAGGCACAAGGAATACATGTCGTCTGAACACGTCCCTTTTTTTCTCTTCCAAGTACATATATACATATATATACCTCATTAGATGTTCATTCCGATTGGCTGGGATTTTGAGTTTACTTTGTCTTGTATGGGGAGGATACTACCAGGCAGTGAGTGACTCACAAGATGTGGCATGCATTGTAGCATCGGCATTTACATGAACGCACATCTTTTTACCTGTAACTGGTGGGTTTCAGCTTGATTGGATATTAATTGCAGAGTCATGGGAGTTGTTGAACCCAGGTACCAGTGATATTGGATGGTGAACAGGGCATTCACTACAGACTACAGTCACTCATCATGTATCGGACAGGCGAGTCATCTTGAAGAATTGTATTCGAGGTTCATCATATATACAGTAGAACAATCAACTTATTCTCGACATCTCAGAACAAAGGAGATGTCTCGCTTTCCTTGCATGGTGCACACGCTCTACGTGACTCTATTCCCAAGTCAAGGCTTTCGTTCTCTTTTCTGAAACGTTTGCTCGGTGCGTTCCTTCTTACTTGCGGAGGGGAGCAACGTTGCGGGGCTTGACATCACGGACGTGACGGCGGACCTTCTTGCTGCGCTTGGCCTTGCAAGAGCCGGAGGCCTGGGTAGGCTTAGCGGCGGCGGCGGAAGTGGCCTCAGCGACGGGGGCAGCAGAGGTAGCATCAGCGGCCTCGGTGGCAGCGGGAGCCTCGGCGGCGGCAGAAGTAGCGGCAGGGGCCTCGGCGGCGGCAGAAGTGGCAGCGGGAGCCTCAGTAGCGGCGGCAGAGGTGGCGGCGGGGGCTTGAGTGCCGGAAGCAACTGGGGCGTTGGTGGCAGCGGCGTCACCGGTCTCGGGAGTACCGGTGGCGGTAGCGTCAGGCTTGACCTGCTCAACCTTGGCGGCACCAGAGTACAGGGCGGGGCCGGGGATGGGGTAGTCCTCGAGGGTCTGGCAGATGTTGAAAAGGATACCCTCGTCATCGGCCGTGTAGAGCTCAGTGCCGAGGACACCCTCGGGCTCATCGGTACCGGAACCAGTA